>MU227964.1:711774-768697 GCA_018584345.1 Thuja plicata | reverse complement strand
TGAGGCATTAATGAGAGCCTTAAAGAAGCATGGAAAGGGTGGCTTGAGAAGGTGGACCTTAAGAAAGTCCAGCTTGAGAAAGTGGACCTTAAGGAGGTCAAGCTTGAGAAAGTGGACTTTCTCAAGTTGGTTGAGTTGCTAAGTATTCCTTAATGGAATGTGACAACATTAGGAGGTGGGTTAGAGTAGAATTTAGGATTAGGATTAAATTAGCATGGGTGAATGGGTTGAGAAGGGTTAGAAACCTGGGTAGAAGTGGTTGAGATAGGTTAGGTTGGGGTTTAAGGGAATATTAATAAATGAAATAAACTTATTTAATTCATTTAAAAACATAGGAATTAATTATTTAAACAATGAAATTGCTTTTTAATAATTAGAGAACTATAGCCATTTTAATTAAATTAAATAGGCTAGGGGAATGGGTTAATTGCAAGTGGGTATTTGATTTAGGGATTTATTTAATTCTTTTATAATTAAATACTATAGCCATGTTTGATTTTGATTTGATTTGATTGGTCGCAATTGATTTGAATTGTATGGCTATAATAGTTAATATAAATCAGTGATAAAAATCACCTAGGATATTAAATTGATTTAAAGAATTATGCCAAGCAGTAATAGGGTCGTTTGGACATAAATCGATGGTATGATCACACTTAGGGAAAATAGGGTCGATATTTGCGACAGACCAAATTCAGGTGGTTACATGGAGTAGATAAATACATTGTTGTGTATAGATGTATATTTGAAGTCCATCTCTCAGCTTGCATTCACATGAATGATATTCTGATAATATGTATGATGATATAGCCTTCTAGTCATCTTACTGAATAATAGACAAGGGGCTGACCCCTACTCTTTTTCTCAAGCATTCAAATTCATCCTTGGGCAGTGGCTTGGTGAAGATATCAACCAATTTCTCCTTTGATTTTCACATACTCAAGTATCACATCCATTTACTAAACTTGTTCTATTAAATAATGATACTTGATGGCAATATTCTTTGTTTTAGCATGCATGACTAGATTCTTGGAAATGTTTATTGCACTTGTATTATCACAGTAGATAATTACTGGTTCAATAATTCTCATATGCATACCTTCCAATAACTATTTGATCCATGCAATATTTGAGTAGTTTGCAGCAATAGAAACATATTTTTCTTTTGTAGTAAACTGAGAGATGCATCCTTGCTTCTTGCTGATCTATGGGATAAGTCTGTCACCCATAAAGAATGGTCCTCTAGTTATTCTATTCCGGTCATCAATATTTCTAGCCCAATCAGCGTCGATAAAGACCTTAAGTTCAAATTTCCCTTCTCTTCTATACCATAATCCATATTCCTTGGTATTCTTTAGATATGTTAGAATTCTTTTCACAGAAGTCATAGGTGATTCCCTGGGATTAGCATAAAATCTTGCAACTATTCCTACTGCATGTGCAATATCTAGTCTAGTATGTACAACATACATGAGTTTACCAATCATTGATCTATACAAAGTCTGATTTACCTCTGATGATTTGTCCTCCTTTGTCATCTTACATACAGGTGCCATTGGTGTTTCAACTATTTTTGATTCTTCCATCTTGAATATTTTTAGTACTTCTTTGATGTATTTGGATTGTGTAATGAAAATACCTTCATCTTGTTGCATGATCTACAGACCAAGAAAGAACTTGATCTCTCCAAACATAGACATCTGAAACTCTTTGCTCATTTCATTTGCAAATGATTTGCATAGCATATCATTGCCTCTAAATATGATGCCATCAAAAAATATCTTAGCAATCAAAATGTTAGCATCAGTATCTTTCTTTAAATAAAGATTATTGTTTTCACTAGTTCTTACAAATCCAATAATTATAAGATAGGAATGAAGTCTTTCATACTAGGCTCGGGGTGCTTGTTTCAATCCATACAAGGATTTATGTAGTCTACATACCATGTTCCTCTTGTTTGGATCAACAAACCCTTCTGGTTGTTCAATGTATACCTCTTCTTCAAGTATTCCATTTAGGAATGTAGACCATGCATCCATTTGATATACCTTGAATCCTTTACATGTAGCATAAGCAAGGAATATTCTCACTCCTTCTAGCCTAGCAACGGGTGCAAAGGTATCTCCATAGTCAATCCCTTCTTCTTGTGCATACCCCTTGCATACTAGTCTTGCTTTATTTTTGGTGACTTCTCCATTCTCATTCAGTTTATTCCTGAATATCCATTTTGTACCGATGACATTCTTGTCATATGGTCTTGGTATAAGTGTCAATGTCTTATTTTTCTCTATCTGCTCAATCTCTTCATTCATAGCACTTATCCATTTATTATTATCAAGTGCAGCATTGACAGATTTGGGCTCATAATCACAAATAATACATCTTGCATTTAGAGACTTACTTATGGTTCTCATACTAGCCTTCTTGTCTCCTATGATATGGTTCTATGGATGGTTCTTTCTGACATATCTTGCAAGTACAGGTTTAGATCTTAGTCTATCAGCTTGATAATCATTTTTTCCTTCATTTTGTTCTCCATCACTTTGTGCATCATCTTGAGCAATATTTTGATCATTGGTATTTGCAACCTGATGCTTGGGTGCAATGATTTATTTCTTAGGAGCTCTACATTGTTGGTTGGGTAGAGTGTCAAGTTCCTCATTGTAAGCAAACCTATTGTAGTCCTCTAGTTCTTTAGTGCTTTCTTTTTCATTCTTCTCTGCAAATTCATCTATCTTTACATTTGCACTTTCAAACATTTTTTTAGAGGCTTTATTTAGACATTTATAAGCCTTTCTCTTGGTAGAATACCCTAGAAAGATTCTTTCATCACTCTTGGAGTCAAGTTTTCCATTTCTATCATCTTTTAAGATATAACACTAACTACCAAATTTTTTGAAGTAATTCACATTGGGTGTATATCCATAGCAAAGCTCATAAGGTGTCTTTCTTCAATTGTACTATGTTCAATGTGTAAAAAATAGTACTAATAGCTTCTCTCCAAAAGATTTGGGTGATTTCTTTCTCTATCATCAGTGTCCTTGAACAATCAACTATGCATCTGTTCCTTCTTTCAGCAATTCCATTTTGTTGTGGTGTTCTTGGTCCAAAGACCTGTCTTCTGATTCCATGCTCATTACAAAAGTTAGTGAATTCATTTGAAATAATTCCCCTCCTCTATCTGATCTTAAGGATTTTAATTCTTTACCACTTTGTTTCTCAACCATTTCCTTATACCATTTTAACATCTTAAATGCTTCTGATTTATCTTTTAGAAACATGACTGTCATTATTCTAGAGTAATCATCAACAAAGAGAATAAAATAACTATCTCCATAATAACTCTTTGTTCTCATAGGTCCACATAAATTAGTATGGACTAATTCTAGAATTGCATCATATGTATGGGTTTTTCTTTTGAAACTAGACTTTTTCATCTTACCTTTTTGACAATTCTTACACATGATGTTTTTGGGCTTGGTCATCGTCGGTAAGCATCTGACATTTCTATTTTTGCTAATATTTATCATGTTTTCAACGTTCATATGACATAATATTATGTACCACAACCATATGTCTTCATTTGTAGCAATCAAACAGGTAGTGTTAGTATCATTCAGATAGAATAAGTTACTTTTTGTCTGCTCACCAGTACCAATCATATTTCCTAATTTATTGAAGATCTTTTCCTTCTTATTTTCAAATGCTACTATGTGGCCTGAATTATGCAAGTAAGAAACAATCAATAAATTATAATTCAATCCATTTAGCTTCAACTCGACAAGGGGTGTCATTACCCATTCTTACTGAACCACCTTTATAGTATTCAAAAGTCTCAAAAAATTTCTTATCAGCTGTCATATGGTGAGTGCAGCCACTATCTATGATCCAGACATCATTTTAAATAACTTTAGATATGAGTGCAATTTCTACATACCTTTCTTCATCATCATTTGAATCATCTTTTACTATTGCAAACACCATCTTGATGTCTTCATAAGATTTAGTGTCAATATCATCAACTTTGCATTTTGCTAGGTAGCTGGCCTTCTTTCCTTTGTCCTTGTAGTCTTGGGTATCTCTTCTTTCTGATTGTCAGTAGCTTCTGTAATAACCTTTGTCAAATTTATTTTCAAATGATCTATCATTAATTTTTTCATCTTTTCTTCTATTAGGACATCTTGCAGCAAAGTGTCCAATCTCTTTACAATTAAAACAAACAAGTGATAATTTACCTTTGTATTTACCTTTGCCTCTCTGCATTCTTCTTTCCATAAGTACTTCAATTTCATCAAGATCTTCTTCTTCCCTTTCCCTATCACTATATTTTCTCATAGTTTGTTTATGACTTGATTTACTTATTCTCATAGAAGTTTTCAATGCAGATTCTATGTTTGGTAAGACACTATTATCAAAATTGTTCATCTCAAATTAAATCCATCTTCTAATCAAACTGTCTAGAGTAACATTTCTATTTTCTACTTCTCTAATTTATTGAATGGTAGATACTCTAATAGAATAAGTAGGCAGTAACGTTCTTAGAATTTTACTTACCACTGTATCTTTTTCTAGTACACCTCCAACTCCTCGGATAGCATTGACTACCTCTTTGATTCTTGTGATGTACTAAGTGATGTTTTCACCTTCTTTCATTTTGAGATCATCAAACTTCCCTCTAAGGCTTTCTAACTTGGCTCTCAAAACATTTTTTTCACCACCATGTACAAGCATCAATTTGTCCCACATCTTCTTTGCAGTCTTGCACATTTTGAAATCTTCAAATTCAACATCAGAGAGTAAGGAAGCAAGCTCTATCATCATGAAATTCTTCTCATGATTCTCTCTCATTTTCTCAACTATTGGTGCTCATGTGGGAAACACATATTCAATATCTAAGTATTGAGTAACATCATTTCTAATACCTGATAAGTGGAGTCTTATTCTACTCTGCCATGAAGCAAAATTATCTTTGTTCAACTTGGGCACATCTTGTCTGTTCATCTTGTGATCTTTATCTTAGGTCTTGAAACCTTCCTTTTAAGCACACAATCTGTGATACCAATTGTTAGTAATAACTGAGGGGGGGGGGGGGGGGGTGAATCAGTGGCCTTAGAAATTAATCCTTAAATCAACCCTTAAAACTTAGAACCACAAATTATGTCTCTAGTTATTTTCTATCCTACAAGATGAATGCCTTGAAATACTTATATGAATTTTCTACTTGTCAGATTGCTTTGTAACTCTCTCTTTTGTATGATTACCAATAAGTAGTCAACTATTTACCAAAACACAATAAATATGTAGAGTATACCGATAAATCTAGAATTTCATATGTGAAATGTAAAATAGTAAAGTAATGAAACATTAACACATAAAACATAGATTTTTAAGGTGGAAACCCTATTAGGGGAAAAACCACTGTGACCGGTACCCCAAATTTTCACTCTTCTGAAGTGAGCTCTATTAGGATCCAACCTTGTTAAAGGTTACAAAAACACTGTTATGTGTGACCTTGTTAGAGGATTTAAAAGATAGTTTGTTACCTAGTATCTGGCATCTAATGCTACCATCATTGATCAAAGGCTCACTTGGCCTGTCAATAGGTATCGGGCATATCCAATGCTACTTTCATGATCAAAATTTTTGATACTCCTTGGAATCTATCTCAATTGTAGAAGAGTTTGAAGTCCTCCTCAGTCAAGAGACTTGATGATTCAATTGTTAAATTGAAACATTAGTAATATGTCCATACATACAACTCAATTGCAGATTTTTAGATCTATTGTAAGTGCATTACCTCTCTGATCAATATAATCAATTTTATACTTTTGCTCCACACCGCTCTTCTCTGCGATATTGTCTCATTGTTTGTCGGTGTTTGCAGAATCTAGCTCTTTCTTTAGATTGATTGATCAGGTTTGAATGAAGACTTTATTCTCCTTCAGAATCTCTTTAGTATCTTCCCTCTTTTCTCTTTATCCCACACACCAATTTGTAATGAATTGGGTTTGTCTCTTTATAGACATATTTTACCTTTTCTTGGCTTTCTTGATTCTTGGCATGATCCACAATTCTTGCCAATTAGATTTAAAGAAAACTCTTTTTTTATCTAAAGAGATCTTCTTTCCAACTGGATAAATCAGCTTTAAATCAATTACTTATCTCTGGCTTTATCAGGATGATTAAAACAATGATAAGTATTCATTAAGTCTATTTATAGCTTCTTGACAGCTAAGCATTTTGCCATTTTTAAACTCTCTATTCTAACAGTCAACACTTCAGTTAGTCATCGGTGATAACTGAATGTTCCATTGGTGTGACTTCAGTTGTCATCAGGATATCCATCCTTGTCTTTTTCATCAGGCAACACTGTAATTTTGTCTGTTGGGTTACTCTATGTTTTTATCATTAGTCAACATTGTAACTCTTCTCATCAGTAATGCTATGCATTTTCTCATTGCGTAACACTGTGACTTTTCTCTTTTACTCTGTCCATTAGCGTGCACTTCGTCGGTGTATATAGCCACTTAGTGAATACTTGACTTATATGCATTACTGATAGCATAGCCTTTGATTCATTGGTTCTTTGAAGTCTTTAGAAGTATTTCCATGGCCATACAGATTATATGAAGTTGACATCAATGACAATACAATACATTAACTGATTTAATGCCTTGCACGATCATCAACTTAACATCTTCAAACATTCAATCAGTTACATGTCATCACCTAATACTTTACATCAAGATTTTATGAAAGTGATGGATATTGAAAACAATTTGAAATTTAAAATTTTGAGATTTTTTCTATATACTGGTGTTCTTTTCCATAACACATTTAATGTTTAAGAAGGGTGCAAATTAAGTATTAATTTTACGTATCAATGTATTGATATATTTTCTCATAATACTAATCATGTTGTTGTATGTGTTTCAAATCTGGATGTGAGTGATGATTGATTTCTGAAAATAGTAGTGGTCCCTCCCATTAATGATGAAATGGTTAGTGAGAGGTTTTTTAATAATGTTGATGCAGAGATGGATATGAATTTGGGTTTCAAACCATATAATATGCGTACCTATTATATCAATAGTGAGGTTGTAGGAAATGTTTTTTGTAGTTCATTGTTGAAGATGAGAAAGAAGCAAATTATTCATGAGATAAAGGTGATGATAATGTGCAGAATTCTTATGACGTTGATTCATTTTTTTGCGAATTAGATGAAATCGATGTTTAAGATGAGAATAATGAAGTGCCATCAAATTTTTTTCATTATGTAATTGAATATTGCATAGTGTGTTCAAATGAAGAAGATATATCTTAGCCTATGCTTTTGTTAGATGAAATTATTGAAGATGATATTTATGAGGAATTAATTAAGATGTGTATGCGTAAAATTAATGTTGCAAACTTTTGTGATATTTGTGTCCAATTAATTGCAACTATTCATACATCAGATCAATTTTCTTCTTATCCTTTTTATTTTGCAAGTATTAATCAACCAACACATATGGTTGAGGAGAAAGAAGATCAATGGTGGCAAGATAAGTATGATCTTTTTGATGCTAAGGATGATGGTCATAATATGATCTCTTCTTGCTATGAAAGATGCAATGTTTAACATTTTTTCAATTCTGATTTGGTTTCTTCTTTTCTTGATGAGGATGATTATAACATTAGGATGGATGGTGTTTTTAGTGAAGTTTGTTATGCTCTATTTGATGAAGATATAGGTATTGACTGGCCATTTATTTTTCATAATAATTATTAAGGGGATTTTAATTTGGTTTATAACCCTTTGTATGAAGAGATAATTAACAAACCAGATGTTATAGATGATGCTAGTGTGAAATATTTTTATGATGTTGATTAATATTCACATAGATATGCTTTGTGTGATGACTTTGCTAAAGAATTAGGTGAAGATCATGACATGGATTTTTCATGTTATGAGGATCATAGTGTTGAACATTGTTATTATTCAAATTCTGATCAGTCTTCTTTTGAGGAAGATTGTTGTGGCATTGAAGATGAAAGTCAATTTGATGAGGATTTTAATGCATTTTTTGATGAATATGTATATGTAGATCAGTCGATCCTTTTCCACAATGTTTATGGGAGAAGTTTGGATTTGGTTTCTAATCCTTGATATGAAAAATCTATTAAGGAACTAGATGTCTTGATGGTTGTACCACCTTGTGAAGTTTAAGATAGGCACAAAGATAAATCAAAGATTTCAATTCCTTGTGAGTTGGTTGAATATGAGTATGTATATAGGAGTTTTTCATATTGTTGTTCACCTATGTTGATAACAATAAGACTTTTGATAAAGGAAGGTATTGTTGTTCTATTTTTTGTGGCCCGAGGACACCAAATACTTGAGTTTAGTCTTATTTTTGTTTTAAAATGGAGTAAGCTCTATGGAAGTTTGTGTGGTCTTCTTCACCCTAAGTTATGATATCTTTCTATTCCTACAAGAGGCATACATCCCTAGAAGGAGCCACTATTGGAACTCTCAAATTATTGAGATGACCATTTTAAAAATAAGGCATTAAAGAGTACCCTTAAAAGATCATTTGGGAAGGCCCAATTTGACACTTATGTTGAATGGGTTGATTATTTGTTTTCTCTATATACAAATGTATTTATTCATTTAGTGGAAAAGGTTTAGAGCATGATTCATAATTTTTTTAAGAGCATAAATCCAAAGTCAGTTTGCATTGTTTTGTATCTCCACTTCTAAGAGCTTCTAAATGATCATGCTTGAACATTACTGAGAGCTCTCAAGAAGAGTATGGAAATCCACTCATGCATAGACAAAGAAGGTTTTTATCCCACATTGAGGCCACAAAGGTTAAAATATTTGTTTATATCTTCCCACCTAGTTTAGAGGCACCTCGACATATGACCAAGTGTCATTATATTTAAATATTTCTTGAAGTTGTTTATGTATTGTAATGCACCCGAAATGGGGATGATGGAAACATCTATGAGAAAATGTGAGGTTTTATAACTACCCTAGAATCTCTATAAAGAGACAATGATGAAATGGGATAAGATATAGAGGGAGAGTGGAAAGTTACAGGTAGATAGAGTATAGAATATAAGGAAGAATCAAAATGGCTCTCTAGATGCCGCTAGAGAGCCATGCATTTGTAATCGCAGTCATTTTTAGTTAATAGCAGGTTATTTTGATTCATATTTTTTACTCTTACCGATCATCATTATCCATGTTAAGATAGCGAAAGTCTCAGTCTGTTTCCTCCATTATCATATTGGTCTGATTAACATTTAAATGCTATAGTAGCTCATGTTAATCGGCTCAACAAACCGATCCATAGTCGTTTACAAATATCATTGTTATCGCCCAAATTTTTGTAAGTTGGGTTTTGGGTTCTTGGGAAAATTTGTTTAGATACCAGTTGATATCGATTTGTTTATGGTGGTATTGGAATCAATGTAGTTAGTCTGGTCATGGTTTTAATAAACCCGATACTTTTAAATGTCCATTTCTTTTTGTTTCATAGAATATCGAGTGACAGGTTCCATACAAATGTGCATTAAGTTTAAAATGGTTTCTAAGAACCGTATGTTAATCTTGTGTTATCTGCATGCCATGATATCGAGGCAATTAATGAAGTTGGTCATGCCCACGATGAAACAAGGAGACCTGAGAGATATGTTTCCACGATCACTGTGGAAAAGGGACCGCGAAAGATCTTGTAGAGAGGTCTCTATATTTGGAATATCGGGTGACAGGTTCCATACAAATGTGCATTAAGTTTAAAATGGTTTCCAAGAACCGTATGTTAATCTTGTGTTGTCTGCATGCCATGATATCGAGGCAATTAATGAAGTTGGTCATGCCCACGATGAAACAAGTAGACCTGAGAGATATGTTTCCATGATCACTGTGGAAAAGGGATCGTGAAAGATCTTGCAGAGAGGTCTCTATTTGGAATACACAATGATATTATATGCCATGTCAGCCTTTGAAGTAGGAAAATGTGGTGGATGTGTTGTTCTCACACATGTTCAAGCTGTGACCCACATGATGAGGATACACACATCCAATACATGCATGATCTGCAAGAAGATAAGGTACTGGAGGAAATAGCGAATGTGCTTTATGTGTTATATATGCATAGAGATAGACCCATATGATGGTGAATTAATCTCACCCCATGATTGACCACATGCATGCAATGTATCGAAGGAAACAATGATTGAATATTGGTGAGGTTAAGAATCATAGGTCGACTCGGAGCATAATGTGAATTTGTCATTATTATTGAACTATTATAATATTGAAGGATTTTGAGCCTCTAATTAGTGTGTCTGTGAAGGAAAATAGCATAATATGGAAATTTAGGATACTGAGATGCAGATTTAAGGGAGAGACAATGAATTTTGCAGATATGAATGAATGGGTTGATGTTGATTTACATCACAACCCAAAAGATGTTAGTGACCAAAGAAAAGTGCCTTTTTGTCAGCACACAGGCTTGAATGGAGGTCATGTTGGTGGGAACCATTATCAATGATGTTCACTTTTAATGATTAAGTCTAAAGTGACTAGTAATGGATTCCTGGAGTTGCAATTTCCAAAACTAGAAAATCTAAAAGTGATCAAAAATGGAGGCTAGGTGGTGCACTTTCAAAAAGTGTTATTCTTAGAGTGATTTGGAATAGAAGCCTAGGGGTTTGATTTAGTGATGAAGTATAAAAGTAATCGGTACTAGAATCCTATAGGTGCAATTTCAAAAACTGCAAAGTCTAAATGTGATCGGGAATGGAGTCTAGCTGGTGCGATTTCAAAAAGTGTTAAGTCTCAAAGTGATCGGGAATGGAAGCCTAGAGGTGTATTTTTGAAAGTTCAAAGTCTCAAAGTCATTGGGAATGCAAGATTGGAGGTTCAATTTTAGAAAGTACAAAGTCTAAAGGTGATCGGGAATGGATGCCTAGAGGTGTGATTTTTGAAAGTGCTAGTCGCTAGCTTGAGACAGTTAGTGGTAGTTAGCAATTTTAGGTTGGGAGTTGGAGAGTGGCATTGTGGTAAGGTCATGGTGATTATGGGAGATAACATAAAAGGTTAGAGAATTGGTGAATAACATAAGGGGTTACTTGTTGCGAGGATACGAGGTTTACTGAGTGGTTAGAAAGTGGAGCCGAGAGTTAGCGCTAAATTTCTATGTGGCAGTTGATTTGAATGAAGGATCTAGTTGCTAGCCTACAATGGTTTTGGATTCAAGTGTTTCTAACAAGAAATTTGGAGTTGATTTCATGACTATAATAAAGGATTTTGGTCACATGACCCTAAGTTATGACGTGGTTACTTGTTTCAGGTTGCAAGCCAATGACTAAATGTGCTGGTGGTAATATTCCATAACATTGTGAGATTGCCGATATGAACATCGACAATCATGAGCTAGATATAGAGCCATTAATGGCTATTTGCTAGTTCATGGATATAAGTATGAGGAGGTTGCTAGTACCGAGACATAGCAACTAGGTGCCATGTGTCAAGTTGATTATTTGGTGACTATTAAAACATAAAGAACGGGGTCTGGACAAATAGGAAAGCAACATATATATTCACAGTCAAAATAAAATTCTTAATGTATTTTTCAGAGCTGAGGAAGATTTTATAAAGGCTATTGTTGAGGTTGGAAAGAAATCACAGATGCCAAGTGGGTTGAATCTATTAGATCTTTTGAGTGGCCATTAGATAGGGAATGTTTTAGTTGAAAAGTGTAACCCAAGTGGGCATGATCAGATATTTTTCTGTCAACTAGATAAGGAATAAATTTTGTAAATTTTATTTAAGGATGAAGAAGTGTTAGCAGTAGATACATACAGATTTCTTTCATTTCCTATATATTATTTTTTATTCTCTATTAGAGGGATTTATGTTCAAAGTTAAGAACGTAGTTCCAATTTTATGGTTCGAGTAGTAAAATTAATTGAGAATGAGCAACATTGTAATTTTTTTTCATAGAAGAATTTTTATTAATTTGTGTTAAGAATTTTGGAGGTTTTGAGTCTCTAGGTTGTATTAATATTGTTTGACAGAGATAGAAAATAGTTATTTTGAAATGTAATTTTTATCCAAATCTCTCCAGTGTGCAAAATTTGTCACATTTTAAATGGAATAAAACAAAGAGTTTTTGATTAAGGTAAAAATAGTTTTTGAAAGGACCCCGAAACCTTTAAAAAGATACTACTAGAGATAAACATCATAAGCCCAATACAAACATAGAAATCCTTCTATGAAAAAAAGGCGGGACCCCGACAAACACCCAGACCCAAAATAGGAAATAAAAGAACTACCAAAAAAATGCACAGTTTCTAGCACAATTTCTAGCACAACTTCCAGCACAATTTCCAGAATAGAAGAAAAGACATTACATAGTTCTTTGGTAAGCTTCCTCTTCCTCCTTCTGCATTTCTTGCATTTTGTCAATGGACTCCTTCAGCTCTATCATCTCTTTTGGGATCTCTGGGATTTTCCTTTTAAGACCACTTTGGGTTCTTGTCCCTAGGCCCTAACTTCTAGCCTTATCATCAATGTTAATAGTAGTATTTTCCAGAAAAATTCTTTCGAGGCAAGCATATAAAGCTTTCAGGTTCTGAACTAAAACTTGAAGCTTGTCATTGTTGTGTTTGAGAATGACACGTATCATGTGCCCATTGTGACTTACTTGCTTTTTCATTTCCTGCATCTTTTCTTACACAATTGCGTTAACTCTAGCGGTGAGCTCCTCATCTCTGTTACTTTTATTTACCTTAATCTTCATGTTCTTCTCCATTTCCTCCACCTTGGACTTAAAAGGCTCCATAGCTTCCTACATATTAGTCTGATGCTTCATTATCTCCATCTCTTCACTAAGTCATTCTTCCATACTCGCCCCATAGTCCTCTTTACTTTTCAGAATTCCATCATCAATCTCAAAACCCACCACTTCGGTGTCCCTTCTCTATTTCTTCTTATTTATGTTTTCAGCCTTCAAAATCAGCTTCTCATTTTGGTCCTCCTTGCCCTTTTCCTCATTCTTTTTCTCCTCCTTTTCCTCATTCTGGATATCTTCTTCATTGCCCTGATTCTCAAGGGTTTCATCATCGGCCTCCTCCTACCTTTCTGGGTTATCCTTCTCTTTAGTTCTAACCTTCTTGTTCAAACTCTTTTTTTGTTTTCCTACATAACATTCCTCGCAATCCATTTTACCCTTTTGGGGATAGGCTCCGGGACATGGTTACAAGCATACTCTGAGATTAGCAGAATGAGCCCCACATGGAGCACAGGGTTAGTCAATTTCTTTCTATGCTCCATCCTGCTATTATGAAACAAGCTCAGGAGGTAAAATGGAAAGGAAACATTTTTATCGTACCTGAAGTGATTAGCTAGAATAAAGTAAAGATTGTAGATTTTAGAGTATCTAGCATCCAAAGTAGAATAATCAATCATCACTGTTAGAATCTTCGCCCAGTGGGACTTAATTTTTTTTATATCAACATAGTCCCCTATCCCTTTTCTTAAAAAGGCGTCTTCTTTTTTTTTCAAATTTTTTTTGAAAGCTTGACTCCCAACCCTCTTATTATCCCTGTAGAATTTCATTCCCTTACATGGAAGGCCTGTGATTTCAGAGATAATCCTCAAAGTCAGAGAGAAAGACTTCCCATCCTTCCAACCCTCTGCAAATATTTATTTTATCTCCATATCCTAGCCATGGAGCTTCTCCAAATACTGTGATACGCCTCCCTTTTTCAACCTTTTCCTGACCTTCTTCTTCTGTTTCTATTTTGTGCAGTCAATCGGTTCTTCCCTAGGTATGTCTTTGAATAAAACAAAGAGTTATTTTCATTTAGTGTCTTATTGTGAGATATATGATTCTCTTTCATGATTTTATCTAAGGGTCAATTAAATGCTTGAGATAATTTGTATATTTCCTGAGATTGTGCAGTGATTTGATAAGTAGGATGGGTTAAGATGGTTGTTGAAGAATATTGTAAGGCAATATTGTGAGATCATATGTTATTGATGAAACTCTTTTATAGGATAGTTGTATTTATGATGACTCAAATTAGCAGTGGATTAACGCACTAATCTTATCTAAAGTGGGCCTTACAAGTGTATTATTGTTTGAACAAGCGCTATTTCTTGTTGTAGAAAAATTCATTAAATAAGGAATATCTTTAGTTTGGTTATATGTTGATAAGTTATTTCATCTCATGCTCCATAACAATTGAGAATCAATAGGTAAACAATTATTGGCATATATGATGCAGTAATCGTAAGTGTGTTTTTGTGATGACATAGTGATTTGATTATAGAATGATTAGATATCATATTGTCATTGATATCAACTATTGACTTTGTGTTCCTAGTATGTTGTCAAGCATATTTGTGATGAACTTTGAGTTTTAGTGAGTTTCAGTGGTTGTTATCTTTAGGGGAGACCTAGGTATGTCTCTAGATATCAAATTCATGATAACTATTGTTGAAATAATTTTATGTGAGAATTATAATCGAATGGAGTATAATACTACAACTACAACATCAATTGATGATAGGTGATAAATGATTTAAGTGTCTAGTCAAACCTATAATGTATCTTGTGACAGAGTCATAGGATATGGTGATCAATAGTGTTTATATGCTAAAGTTTCAATCACAACTACTTTGTGTGATCTGTAACAAGGTTAAGTGATCAGTGAACAAAAACAATATTATACAACAAGTAAAGTGTTTATGTTCTTGAGCTACCGATGGTAGATCTTGTATTGGTAATCAGTATCGATGTGGATGTGATGAGTGATGAGTGATTCATGATCTGATGACATTTTTTTCATGAGTGGAGGTAATGATTTGGCATCACATTGATCAATGTTAGCATGTGGAGAATATTCTTGAGGAATTTTAATTATAGTCAAAATATGTTTAACTCTTTCGCTCAATTTCATACATGTAAAACATTTTATAGGCTGATACAGTATTGGAAATATGTTTTGTGTATTTGATTTTTTTGTTTGGCTCATTGGATTTGAATAGAATGCTTTATGATTTCATTTAAGGGTTTGGTCAAGGTAGTGGACTTAATAGTTTATTATATAATGGTTGAAGCTCAATGCAAAGTATGTTGATTATGTGTATTGTGCAAGTGCGGTGTAAGGTGAATTTTTTGTTAACATTACTTATCAAAATTGAAAGTAAATATCTAGTATGAAAATTACATGTGCTTCTTGTTGGATCCTTTTCTAGTCAGCCTTTGACTTGATCACCTCAGCAAGATCTATCATCTCTTTGGGGCTCATTGTGCTCAATTCAATCTTTCCCTTAAGTGATGCATCCTCCTCAATATTCATTATATGGATTGTGTGGGAGGAGTGGTCTTTCCTTCACTTTATTTCTCCTTATTAGTTTCGTTCATATTGATCTATTTGTGTTATGTGTCCCGATTAGTGGCCTCCTTTTCTATCTCTTTCTCTTGTTTTTTCTCATCGGTAGAATATTTTTCTTGTGTATTATCAGTCATAGCTTGATTGGTACTTATGTCTACTGGTTCATTTTCTTTTTGTTTCTCAGTCTCTTTCAAACATTCTTAAGTTTCCATTTTCTCATCTTTTACTTCCATAGTAGGGATGTCTCATGTATTTTCCATTTCATCTCTAGGTTCTCTAGGTTCATCTAGTGTAACCTATACACCATCAATAGTAAATCCTTCAGCAGTCTTAGTAACCACTAGATTACCCTCTTTTTATTTTACTAAGTCCTCTTGAATATTCATAGAAGTGTCTTCACCCTTGTATTTTTCTAAACCTAAATGTTTTCTAAAAATTTATTTTGTCTCATCCTTTACCGATTGAGTTTCTCCAATCATTAATTGTGTGGATCTTTCTCTTGTTTTGAGTAGAGGTCTTACCTCTTCAACTTTTTTATCTATTTATTCCTATTAATAATTAGGCATTAGGCTCAACAAAACATATTTTACCAACTCTTTGTCCCTTTTAGGCACACCCTTCCATATTGCTTCAATTTTATTATATAATGTCATATGAATTTGACCTAGCAATTAATTAGAAGCTTTACTCAACTTATGCATGCTATAAACTACAACATATTAAATCATCCTCTGATCTTGTTCACTAACCTTATAATAGACCTTTCTAACACCAACTAACACATAATATTTCTTCACTCTAAGCACTATGTTTTCAACATAGATAAAACATTCAAAATTGACTTTAACATATTTAGATTCAACAGATTTGTTAGTGGGAGAACCTACTACTTTTTATCTTTTACCTCTTGTCTTTATCTCCTTTCCTTTCTATGATTTTTTGCTCTCATTATCTTCATCATCATCTTTCTTTTACCTTTTTCCTTTTTTATTTATTTTCCAAGTCACCTCTTCAGTGCTTGGTGTCTCCTTGACTTTTTTAGCCTTAGACTTAGCACTCTCTTCTGGTTTTTTATTTTTTATGATAAGAGGAGATAGTTTCTCCTTCTTCACTTGAGTTGCACTTCTAGTTTATTGACTAGTTGAAATACTAGCGATTATACACAAACAAATTCAACTTCATCTATATTAATAGTTACATCAGCTGTAATTTCTTGTTCTACAACATGCTTAGCCTGTTCTTTCTCAATTTTTTCCTTTGTGAAAGCTTTCTGTGTCATAAGTTTTTCAACATCTTTTTTCACTTTTCTCTCAATCACTTGTTTCATCAAGTCACAATATACTTTAAGTGACTTTTCTTCATAAGTTCCAAACCTTGGAGTCTTGGGATCTATCGGTTGACCAAGAAAACTCTCTACATAGATAGTTAGAATATTTTCTTCAACTTCAGAACTCATAGGCATCACCCATGAGGTTCTTGGATCAACTTCTTCTATTTGAAAAGTATTTGTATCAACCATGAAGAATATAGTATCCTTGTAATTTTCCATAATAGTAGATGGAATTATTTTCTTCTCATGCATTCTCTTCTCAAAATATTTAAGGAATCCCCACACCTTACTTATAAAGTCATTTCCTACATCTTTATACATTTTTTTATTTGAATGAAAATATGGGTATCCTTTAACCAATTGATGTTACCGATTCCAGGAAACATGTTCAAAAAATAGAAAAATAGGCACATGAATATCTGACCATACTTAAAACTCTACCTCTTATCCTTCTTAATATTCTCTAGATTTACCATTAACTATAATCTTCATTTTCCTTAATCATCATGTGTGTCATATGAACAATGCCACTGGGCATGTTTTTCATTCAGCTAGAATTATATACCTTATAACCAATAACCATTGAAGCACACTTTACTTCTTCATTTGTAATGGCACAACCATCCCACTTTGATTTTGTCATCCTAATCACTTCTTTGTATGGAATGGTTTGAAGAATAGGTACACCACCGGTTGGACATAGACTAGTTAAAAAATGAATTGATTCCTTTGTTATCTTATATGGTTGGTCCATCCACATAAATTGATCAATAGTTCTATTCAAGAATCATCTAACCAAATTATCTACAAATTCATTGGGATAGTTATCTGCATGACAAAAACATTTTTTTCCATATCTTTTTTCTTATCTTACATCACCTTTTTATCATCACATAGCTTCTCATATTGTTCATCTATTTTTTCTAATCCTAAAGAATTTATAATCAATGTAAGCTCTAAAATCTTCTGCATGCAACACACCATAGGGAACACTAGCTAGGGCACCCGATGCATTGTTTTATATATACTTTAATGTATTTCTTTTGAATTTTGGTTGTGTTCTCTTAGTTATATCAATCAACTTAGGAGTATCCATCATAAATTCTCAACCACAAAAGTAGAGAACAGATAAATAACTCAAACAGTTTGAAACTAGGGTTCTTCCTGAAGAACACGACAACATTCGGTTGATTTTCTTTTCTAGATCAACACAAAAAATTCCTCTTTATTGCTTCAATCTTAGAAAATGACTCAAAAAATGATTATGTCATTCCACAATAACTTTCACAATGCGCAAGGTAAGAATGAAATATGAAAATAACATTTTATCAACCTTTGCATGAATCTATTAAATCCACTTACCGATAGAGTTAACATTTTCACCAGTTGACTCATAAACTCATTACCAATTATCAAAACATCATATATTCATAAAAAATCTACAATAGATTCCAAAATTCCTTATTACATCTTAATATGCAAATAAAACTTACCACATACCTACAGAGGGTCAAAAATATGGATTTAACAATACTTGCTCCCCCCTAAGCCACATGAAGGCTTAGTTTGATGATGAATTTTCCACACGTGATGGAGATGTGGATTCTTCTTATGTATTCCTATCTTCCTTCTTCTTCTAATTCTTATTCATCTCTTTCATGGCCTCTTCTACATTCACAATCTACTTCCCTTTTTGATTGCTTGACTGATTTACCAATTGGTTCTTTAACCTATAATTCCTTGCTAGATGTCCAATCTTATCAAAATTAAAGAATTCCATACCTGTATTTTTCAAGAGTCCAACATTATCTCTTACAATCCTTAATCTACAGCTAATATCCATATGCCTATAGTTACCACAAACTAAGCATGTGACATCAAATTTCTCTCCCTTCGGTAATATTTTTCTCAGTTCATAGGTGAAATTTAATTGATAAACCTTGATCTGTGCTCATTATCTTTGTGACCATATTTGTTCCATTTTTAATAGTAGCCATAAATATACTATATCTACTAGTAGGTCTAGATCTATAATCATAGGTAGTGTTTCCATACTTATTACAGTTATAACAATATCCATCAAAATTGCTAGCATTATTTGCAGACCTTCTCGTACATACATTGGTAGTATGACATACCTTGTGACAATTGAAACATATAGGTTTGTGTTTATATTTCTTTGTGTTACCCTTGGTTGAGACTTTCCTTCTTTCTTGATCTCCTTTGATCCAAAATATTATACAACTTCAAAAGTAGTCTTACAATTGTATCTAATTGCCGTGGTCTCCTTTCTCCTTTTATTCCTTAGTTGTTCATCCATATTAGAAGTACTCTCATTTAATTTCTTCAAAAGATCATTAGAAATCTTCAAGCCTCCTTTCATTTTACAATTCTCATTTCTCATATCTTTATTTATCCTTAGGGCTTCTTGATACTATTAATTATTCTCATTTAAATGTTCATGCAAAGTACTAACCTCTTGTTCAAATTTGAAAATCTAATCCACTTTAGCCTTTAGGATTTGATCTTTTCCTTTCAGGAAATTCTCTGCAACTTTCTTTACATATTCTATGGACATCCTTGCTTCCAATTATTCACTCATTCTGATTGATTGGGCTTCCATCTCTCTCCTAAGATTTTTTTTTTATCTTTTGTTTAATTTTTAAATCTCCATAGTCATGTCTTCTATGGTTTCTTCTGATAAATCAAATCAAATTTTTTAGAAAATTGCTCAATGTAATCTTTTCTCACTCAACTATTCAACAAGCTCTTGTCTTTTAGCTCTTGACTTTTTCAATTGATTCTTCAACTCCTCAATGACCATTTACTCTTCTTTGATTTGTATCCTTTTCTTCAAAAAACCCTCCATGTTTTCCTTAAGGATCCTACCCAAGCTATTAGGCTTCTTCAAGGTAATTAGGATCTGATACCAATTTTTAGTCTTCAAAGGCCCTGAGAGGGGGGTGAATAAGTGCACCCACAAATCTGAAAAAAATCCTAAACTTCTTCCACAAGATACAACATGTAAAAGTAAATGCAATATATAAACTTATCTCATAAACCATTCAAATAAAAAAGAGACAAGAATCAATATTTTTCCCATTGAAACCCTTGTCAGAGGAAGAAAATAATGTATTGAATGGTATCCAAAAATTTCACTAGTACACCAAAGAATTATTCCCTATTAGGAGCAATTACAAAATCCCTGTTAGGTGTATACCTGGTAAAGAGTATTTTAGCCCTGTTGGAAGCTAATAAAAGTATTTTTAAAGACTACTCTATTAAGAGATTTCAAAATCCTTCCAAGAGTAACCTTTTTAGAGGATGTACAATTAAAATCTTATTAAAGGTCATGCTCACCTTGTTAGGAGTTCCTGTTTTAAAGCATTTAATCTTGCAAACGTGTTAGGGCTTGCCTTGAGATAGACCCAAGAGTAACTTATATGATTCTGAACTTCATGTCTCATAGATCCACTTCAGTTTTGATGAAAACAAATCCTTAATCATCCAAACACTTCTAACAATCATAATATCTTATCGCACCATCTCAACATCACCACATTAACCCTAATTCAAAATTTCATCCTTCATTTATAACAACTTTATCATAGTCAGCCTCTTGACCTAAAACATTTTACCCACCGACATAAAACACAAATATGATCATGCCAAAATGCATTAGTCAACACAATAAATTCAACACAACATTAATCTGATTGCAAAACCAATCATTTTATAGCATTAAATAGATTGTGGAACTAATCTAAACAAACTTGTTCTAACTGTCCTTTGTTCTTCTTGTTAGTCCACTTGAATCTTCAATAACTTTCTGAAATATTCAGACTAACTAATGTGATTTTATATGTAGGTAGATACATCTATACACGTTATATGCATGATCTCACACCTTAACTTGATATCCAACCCTAGATCTGATTGACTATATCTTACTTATTGTCCTCTTCCCTGTTGACTGAACACTTAACCATTTCTTCAATTTTATCTTCAACACCATCAGTAGATATAATCTATTGCCTCCAATGCCTCATGTTTCTAGGAATGACAATACCAAAATGCATTATCAGGATCAACACTGAGATCATCTTCACCAAATTCCAATATGTATATCTTAGATGTATTGATGAAAATTGCTAGAGGATTACAAATAATTCATGCAACCCTCCTTAAAAATCTATAAATCTTTAAGATATCAATGAGGCCAAGGTGAAGATTAGGGAAAATAAATATTTTTTTAGTGCATTGAATGATGCAAAAATAACAAATGTCATGGATTTGGAGATAGCCCATCAGATATGGGAGTGTTTGGAAATTCTTAATTAAGGATATACAAAAGTAAATATGGCCAAATTGTAGCGTTTGAAGGGAAAATGTGAAGCTATGAAGATGAGAAAAGATGAGAAATTTTTTTCCTACATGATAAAGATCAATGAGATGGTTTGTGATATCTATTGATGGGACTTTTTGACCGGCTCCACCAACAGAGGTATGTTGTCACCGGGTATTGGGGTACTGACCAACTCTGCGTGAAGAGGTTTACTAGAGAATGAATTCTTGTAGCCTCCAAGAACCTGGTAGTCGAGTCTCGACGGTGTGGGGGGAGCTAAGTTGGGCAGGTGACTGTTGTGTGAGGGGATAGCTTCTTTTTACTTATCTTCTTGGGGATTTCAAAGGGATGGGGTTCCTGCAAGCATTTAGACTTAATAAAGAAATTTCAAAAGATTGATCAAGGTTAGATATATGTTTCTACCTATAGTTTTACAGTAAATATTCAAACATCAAACTAAGCTCCAAAGCAAGAAAACTACACTAAATACCAAATACATAAAGATCCAGCAATTTACATTCATTCAGTAGAAAGGGGAGATAAGATCATTAATCTAAACTAAAACATAGGAGCAAAGGACATAATAAAAACATACTGCACAAAAGATGTTTGTTAACTCCAGAGGTTAAACAACACGTAAAAAATAGCCACAAGATGTCCTTCCTTCTTCATTAACTCAAATGGTTCCAGCATCACTGGCAAGTACATTCATGGCTCCAAGGGAGAATTCTAAACTACTAAGAACAAATGAGCATTGAGCTTCTAAAACTACTGAAAGTAAAATGCTATGCTTCTATTACTTGCTGGACTGCAAAATCATCAATTTCTCCCACCCTTGTTATGGCATTAGACTTCTTATTTATACACACATTTGACCAAAAACTAACCTAATCTAAATGTACACTTGTTGAATATAATACATTATCCATGGCCGGTACTACCTGCACCACTTACAATTGCCTCAAAATGTGTAGAGGTCTAACAAGATAAAAGAAGAAGATAAGAGAAGAAATATGGAAGAATTGGCATGGAGAAGAGAGTCAAGGTACTTATAGAAGAAATATGATCATCCTGGTAACCAAGGCTACATGCCTCATAAATGCAAATTGTGGCTCCCTATCTTTGATGTGCACAAGGTAATTAATGTAGAAGCGACGCCTTGGGGAAATCACCTGTCAAAAATATCTCTTCTATCTAACATGCCTTATCAGGATCACCTACCCACTGACCCTTATTAACTACTTTACATTGATCAGTCGGCTCTGGGGAACCCTCACAAAGACCACTATGAATGAATACCAAACTTTGGATCCAGAATTCTAGAGTCTCGAAGCTTACACTCAAAGAATAATGAATCTTCAAAATTGCACCTGTTGGTGAAAGTCTCTCGAGATCGGACAACTTTATTGTTCCTTGTTATGTTTGAAGGCCTCCAAAATTAGCCCAATTCCTTCATAATCTACATCATTTATGTAGTCCCAGTAGTCGTTGACCACCCCAAACTGCTCGTCAACATCACTTACCCCTTGAATTCAATAGCCACTTTCACTATGTCATGAACCTGGAGCATCAATTTGTTTAATTGTGACATTTTCCCTCTTTCAAAATCTCTGATAGACTGGTACTAGGACTCCATCAGCTCATCAAACTTACTTAATACAAAATATTCTAGAGCACAAGTCCTGATGGTGAAGGGATCGACTTGCAAAACCCTTTTCACAAATGTTGTATATGAATTCAAAGAATTCCAGAATTTTAAGATTCTATTTTTTAGGGCTGCTACTAGTTGCTTTCTCACCTCAATTTTGAGGCCAACTCTAGAGTGTTTGGTCTGAATGAACCCAAAGGGTTCCTCTCTCAAAATACATATTTTTGTAATGAGTTCCTCCCCAAATCTCATTATTTTTTCTAATTTGGACCTCCACTCTTTGTACTTCTCCATTTCTTTCTCCCATAGGGAGATGACACCGTTCACCTGGCTCAAAATGTTGTTGGCCTGATAGAGGTCTAGGAGTGTCACTACCAGGAACTACCTTACGGTTGTGATTTTCTCAGTGACTCACCCATCCATAACTTGTGACTTCTTCTTCATGGCCCTTAGATCATCAATACCACCCTACATGAGTGGTGTTCTGGAAGTGGAGGCTTTCGGATAAACTTTGGCCAATAGTTGTGTGATTTCTGCAAGAAGCCCAAGGAGATTTACATTCTTTTCCTTTTCCTCCTTCATCTCCTATGCCTTGTTGTCGTACAGAGCCTCAATTTCCTAGCTCACCTCCTTTACTAGGTTTAATTTTCCATGTTTATCTCTCATCCCAGAGGAACTTCTGTAATTGTATAGTTTGCAGCTCTTACTGCTTCTTCCTTTGCATCTGGGGGAGGCATTGCCACTACTATGACTACACTTCCTCTTGGACTGGTCCAAAAGGTATGGATGGTTCAGGCCTTCTTAGGCTTCTTAGACTCTTTGTTTTGGGCCATCATTTCAGCTAGGCAGAGAGGGGCACTTGCTATCGCAGTGACCTTTCTTTTTGGGGATTCCACCAACCATTGTGATGGCTGGGGTGGTCTTCCTGCTAAAGTTTGGGCATATGGGTCTTCTTTAGGGCCCTATGGTGTTTCCTTGGTATTCATAGTCACTTTGAACTCTTTTTATTATTCCCCAGGGTTTTTTTATCTTCCACCTTGGTGGCATCCACATTTACATCACCCAGATTATCCCTTTCTCCAATGTTTGTGGTCATAGTATCCACATTTTTGGGGTTATCCCACTGATCCTGTTGCTGGTGTTCTTCTTTGGCATCATCTGACCAGACATTCTCCCACAAGGGAACACCTTTTGGAGGGTTCGAAGGTGTCTAGCCTAGATCTAAGTGTTGGGCCATAAAGACCACTTCGCCTGATGTAACACTCTAGAGGACCTAATCACCTGGAGTAACTAGAGATGTTTGGAGCATGACAACTGGGGGTACGATTTCTCCTATAGGTTTGGTTTCCCCAACCATTGTTGGCTACTCATCTTGTGTTTTCCTTAGTTTTGTCTTAGTCCCTAGGACTGGTGTTTCTTCCACATCTTGTGGATTTTCTTGTTCCCCTTCTTGTTCCTTCTCTTGGTCTTTCCCCCAGAACTCTTTTTCTAGGGCCACCACTTCTTGTGCATCTATTTCCTCCACCTCCCTTTCCACATCAGCTTGCAAGTTCACCAAGTCTTCCATGTAGAAGAGGTCATCAAAATCATCATGGGGAGGGGAGGTTGCTGGAAGGTCCTCTGGTTAATGCAAAGAAGGGATAAGTTCCACCTGGGGAACATCTGGCATCCCAGGACCTACATCTATTCTTAGAGGGGGATGATCTACCATTTTATTCTTTCTTCTTATTTGTAGCAAGGCCCCAACATCAAGAATAGCTCTAGTTTCATTATTGGCCTCCATCCACTAACTCATGAGTGCTAGCAATGAAGGGGACCCTTCTGGGAGGGCAGATCCCACCAGAGTAACTAGAAGGTTGATAGAAAATTGGGTGCTCAATGTTTCACTCAGCTGGCGGGATGCCTCAAGCTGAGTGTGAATTTTCTCAAAAATAGGGAGTGGTTCAAGGGTGTAACCTAGGCCATGGTGTTTTCTTTAGCTTTCCCCTTATCTTTACTTAGCCCGGTCACTACGGAGGCCAAAGTGGACCCCCGCAAAATTAGACCCTGATGGGTGCTTTTATTGTAAACTTGTGCAAAGTAATTGTGGCTGCGCTGAATGATGCCCTGACTAACATCCTCAATTGTCAAAATCTTCAGGGTGTCCCAATCCACTAGAGAGAGATCCATCTTGTCAATCCCCTATGAATTTTATAATGGGTGCTCCAAAGGCCCACTATCTAAAAAATCTTTTGGAAAGGTCTGAAGGTCGAGGCGCTTCATCATCCCTTTTGTCATCCTCAAGTATTTCCAACCTCGAAGGTCAAAATCATTCCTGGAAATCTTCCCAAAAATCCTTCAAGTGAGGCTCATGGGGTGCAGACACTTAGGGTAGTGCGGTGTTGATCTTGTCGAGTGGGTCAAAATTGTTTCTTGCTAAGTGGAACTCGGCCAGCACCAAAATTTTTAACTCATTGTCAGCCTCTTTGGCCATTGCAAGGCTATAAGAATAGTTCCCACAAGTGATCAGGAATGGGATGGAGGTAACCTTCTTCACCCCATAAAATGCATGGAGCTTTAGTATTTGTCTACAATACTCCAAAATAATAATCATATTCCCATAATGCTTGGGGAGTAGGTAGGGCTTTCCTGAGAACTCGGTCACCCGAATGTAAGAATGTTGTTGAAATTGAATAAAGTAATTGCCATAAGAACTTACCAAGGTCATTTATTCCTTGGACAACTGGTACTTGGAATCCTTAGTAAGTGTCAAAATGTTGTGGTAAATGAAGGTGTCATTTACCAGGCAAAAAATTGGGAAGTTGGCTTCCCATTGAATTTGGTCATAATGGTCCCACGGAGCGTTCTGGTCGGGCCCGTTCCCAAGGATGCCCACTGTGACTAAACCATGGAGTGTAGGTCTTTGTTGTGCTAGCGCCCATAATACATATGATGTCCTATGGAACTTTTATATATGGATGATGTTGTTTAGTTTAAAATCCACATGGTTGGTGATAATGGTCGCCAGTCATAGGTCTATCCATGGGTGGTGATGCAGTATAGAAACTAATACATCCATGCCAAAAAGTCCCTGGTATGGTGTTCCCCTAATTATATCCTAGATACAAAGATGATCCCCACCTATACACATTCCTTGAAATCTCCATGAGGGATCGCCAATTTCATTTTCTTGTAGTCCTTCCTTGGGGACTTCAACCAGTGGGAATTGAGGTGCTACCAGGCGAGCTGTGGAACTTTCTCAAAATCCTTCAATTGTGTGGCCCAAGAGGTGATAGTAGCATTCCTAAACTAGGGGATCCCCAGTCCCAAAGAAAAGGTGGTAGTATCAAGAGTTACTATGGTTGTTGGGTAATTCAATGGGAGGGAAGCATCAACCAAAACAACCTAGGTGGGTGTATTGTAGTGCTTCACTAAGGGGAGAATCAAATATGGTGCCTGTAATGAGCTAGGGAAACATGCGGCTTTGATGACATCAGAGGCAGCCACATTCTTCACCATGTTATCCTTGGCACATCATTGTTCATGCATTTCTTGGATAAGACCCTTTAGTTTTTCCCACGATCATGTCTCTCTGTCGGTAATATTCTAAAGTTTGGAATCCACTTTGGATCCCACAAGGACACCATCCTTTAGATATTTGGATATTAACAGGAGCTTCTCCAACATTTTCTCTTCCCTCATCTTGGTGGCCAACTAGGTGGAAGTGGTTGGGAGTTCCATACTTCTAGGAGGAGTTGTTACTTAAGAATTGTTCATTGGGTACTCTACAACCTGCAAGACCTAAAAACCATTAATATGTGATAAAATATAAAGTAATTTTACAGACCCCAGAGAGTTCACCACTATTTTGCATCTATTTTCAAAAGACATTAACTTGCATCAAAATCTAGAAATACAATAATCGATAACTTACTTGGAAAATGGAGAGCGGAAGAGAGTGGAGAGTGGGCGGGAGTCCAAATTCAAATTTGAATCTGGGTGGGACTAGTGTGAATGCAATAGGTGTTGTAGGGTACAAAAAGCTGGAGTATGCTATTGACAATGGGAAGCAAGGGAAGGATCCTGATGTTGGAATCATGCTTGGGGACCCAGGGGGCCTAGTTTAGAAGCGTCAGGAGATAGGTTAAAGTGCAACAAAAATTGGACCTCCCTCTTTGGGGTCAATCCTGGTAAGTCTTCTTTACCATCGGTCAAGAACATATCAATTCCTTCATAGGGAAGTTTTTATTTGGATATCCCATACCAGATTATTGACCATACCATTGCTAGAATGAAAAATTCCCTGGTTGGAAGATTCATGGGGGTTAGACCCAACATTGAAGTGGTTAGAGCATATGCCAGTAGAAAATGGGATCTAAAAGGGCAAGTTGATGTGGTGGCTATGTCAAAAGGGTGTTTGTCCTTTTTCTCTTGTGAAGAGGATAGAGTGAAAATTATGTGCAATGGTCCTTGGATGATAGGTAAAAATACTCTAATACTCCAAAAATGGATGCCTAATCTGGTCTTCGAGGAGGATGAGGTCAATCAAGTTCTGGTCTGGATAAAGCTCCATGGTGTACCTCTCAAGTATTGGATGGAGGAAATTTTTGTAGGGATAGCTAATACCTTTGGGGAGCTCCTATTAATAGATAATGACATTGCTTTAAGGAGGAGACTAAAATATGCTAGAATATGTGTGGGTATTACACAAAATATTGATATGCCAGAAAAAATTAACTTTCTCTCTAAACTGGGGTCATGGGAACAGAAAATATAATATGAATCAGTCCATTTTGCATCTTTTCATTGGAAGAAGGCAGGACACTAGGATAAGAAGTGTCCTTCAAAGATTGTCCATAAAAAAACTAAGCAATGGGTCCTAGCGGGAAGACTGAAGAAAGTTGGAGAGGAACCATCTTTGGAAGCCCTTATTAATAAAAATGCTTCAAACCCTTAAATAAATCATGATGGTAGAAAAAATATATTAATGCAAAGTTGGGAATATAAAAGTAAGGAAGGTCATGAAAGCCCTAAGAACAATGTAGAAGAACAAAGGGAAGAAGGGGAGATCCAGGAAGAAAACCAACAAGAGACTATTGATATAGTGGATATAATAGTAGAAGAAGGAAAAGAACAACCTAGCACCCAAAATAATCATAATGAAAGGAGATCAGAGGGAAGAAACAAAAAAATGGAGGAGGAAAAATCTTGGAAGGAAGGTTACCATGGGTTAACTGGTCAAGGATCATCATATATTCTACATGAATCTCCTCAAGGGATTAGAAATATATCTTTTGAATTTAAGACTCCTAAATGGGGGGATGCTGAAGATATCGGTCATGCTCCGTCAGGAATCCAGAGTGATGTAGAAAGTCATGGCAATAAGAAAAAATCTAAGAAGAATAAAGGAAATAAAAGTAGATCTATTGAAACAAGGAGTACAAAATTACAGGATGTGGGAGGAATGTTGTCTTCCCCTCGATGCCTTTTGAACACAAAACTTAGAGCCAAGAAGACCAAGAAGAATATTGCAAATGGAAGCCAGCCCACTATAATGGAGGTGGGATCCTTTACTAAGGTATGAAGATAATTTCTTGGAACATCAGGTGACAGAATAATCCCCATAAACAAGATATTTTTAGGAATATGATAAGAGATAATAGACTGGATATCTTCTTAATTCAGGAAACCAAAATGTTAAAAGAAAAAGTGGAAAAGCTTAGATTCTTTAAAAATGGAAATATTTGTGGGGGAGACTTAGAAGGTGCTTCTGGGGGTATTTCTACTATCTGGAATTGTGATTTTATTAATGGGGATATTATTTATCAAGGGAATAATGTTTCTTGTATAAGATTTAAGCATCTAAAAGATAATACTTCTTGGGTTTTAACTAATATTTATGCCCCTAATTCCAAAAAGGGTAGAGAGGTTTTCTGGAGTAAGTTTTCCTCCCTAAGAAATAATTTTAATAATGAGGAGTGGCTTGTTATGGGAGATTTCAATACTCTCTTAAAAGAAGATGAAAAAAAAGGAGGAACCATACTAATCTGGATAGTAGACTAGATCTGATGGATTTTATTGACAACTATTCTCTCCATGATATTGAGTTGAAGGTGTTATCTATACCTGGACTAATAGAAGAAGTAGGCAGGATCTTATACAGGTTAGACTCGATAGAGCCTTGATCACTAATGATTGGTTTTCGCATTAATATTGCTTTTTATCTGCTCATTTGAGGGTTAGATCAAATCATAACCCTATCACTTTCCTGGCAGATTTTATCTCCAAGAAAAATAACTTTCCTTTTAGATTTGGGAAAATGTGGACTATGCACCCTCAACTCTAGCATAAGATTGAGGATTGGTGGAGTATTAAAATCAATGGGACTGTCATGTTTATCATGGCTAAAAAACTTAAACATGTTAAGGATAATATTAAGGATTCGAATAAAGACACTTTTGGTAACATCTTTTCTATAAAGGCTAATATAAATATGGATCTGAAGGAAATTCAAGATAGTATCCAAAAGGTAGGTTATGCGAGGTGTTAGGATTGGATAATACTAAGAGGGGGGGTGAATAAGTATTATAAAAGTTAATTAAATTATTAAACCACTTGAACATTAACCATGCAATTGTAGTAAAGGAAAGAACATAAAAAAATAACATAGAACTCATAACACCATGATTTATTTATGAGGAAACCCTGGCCAAGAGAAAATCCTAATGGGGATGATACCCACAAGCATGTACTAAAGTATAATGTCCATGTAAGGAGACCTAGCCCTGTTAGGAGCTAAATATTACATAGTACATTTCCCTGTTAGAGGAATAACAACCCTGTTAAAGGTTCACAACACCTTGTTAGGGGCCAATGAGCTTACAACTCTTACAATGTAATTTTTTTACAAAAGGTTCTCAGTCATGAACAAAAACAAGCATCACAAATGATTTGATAGTTCCTTTATAGCTCTGCCATTCTCTGCTCTTCCATTCACATGTCTACTCTTTCAAATATAATACTACATGCACTTCGCTTCCTCACTTCATAATCTTTACCAAAAATATCTTACATATATATCTTTTAACCTTACAAAGTCGGCTCTCAGTATGAATATTACAATATTACAAATAGTACTAAGTCGGCCTTCAATACAAAATACATTTAATATAGTAAATATCAAATGCATAGTCAGTGCACTTGCATAGACAAAGTATAGACTATCAATAACAAAAATAAAACTTTGATTTCCTGGAGTCCAAGTCATACTCCCTTATTCTTCACTGTTGTCCAAGTACTCTGTGTCGCTGTTCTCTGCTATCTGTCAGTCTTCAAATCCTTATAACTTATCATAAAGTTGACCAAATCCAAATAGATATTAGGTGTATGTTAGAAATACTCCATACTATCTTCCACTAAGCTAACATTCCTTAATTCATTTATCTCTATCTTCGATATCCAAAACAATATTGTACCTCTATTTCTATACTTAGTCAATTTTGGACATACCAAAACTTATCTTCAAAACAAATGATCTTAAACCTAGATGTGTTGCCATAAATGACAACCAAAAAGTGAATCACATTACCCAAATTGATCACATTCCAACAATCTCTCCCTTATGCATTGATGGAAACACTTAACAAAAAAAACTAAGTGTTCCACCAAAACAAAACTGTCTCCACTTCTTCTTCTCATCTTCTTCATTTTCTTTTCTTTATATATTTTTGTTCTCTCTTCTCTTCTTCATTAATTTTTTCTCTCTTCTCTTCTCTCCCTTTGACAACAATGAAAAAGGTGAATACAAATAGGTATCACTCCTTTCTCACAATTTTTAGAATGTCTTGGAGGGAATCTTCCAAAATCTTCACTTTAGTGCTCCATGTCTTATACAAAATATGACTTATATTAATCAATCCATTCAATGAAAAAGATGTAGTTTTAGCATTCTTTGAGTCTATCGGTAGGCCTTTAGCCAATGACTCTGTAGTCTTTTCTAAATCTATTAAATGTGCCTCAAGTATTGATAGCTTTGGAGTAATGAAGTTCCTCAACAAATTGAATCTATTCAATACTCTCTCCTTCTCCTTCTCCAATATACTGATCTTAGCCAATATCTTTGTCACTTTAGTGTCTAACTATGTAGTGGTCTGTGAAGATGTTTCACAACCATCCATTAACCTATTCAAAGTTTTCCTTTCCTTGGCAATAATATCTTCAACATTCTGAATGTGTCTGATAGGATTCATGTTGTAACCAAATAACTTTCTCCCATGTGTAATGAAGTTCTTTGCATTTATCAAACAATTTTTCGCAACTCCTAAGTCCCATTAGATGAACTTGCATACTTTTATCAGCTTCTTCTCTTCATATGTTTTCTCTTCTTTCTCCTTTGTAGTCTTTAGTAAATTTTCAAAGTGGCCATCAAACTCATCAAGTCTGACTTTCAAGTTCTTAATATCATCTTTGTTCTGGAATACTAAGGGTACTTGAAGCAATTTATTCATAATATCAATATCTCTTGAAATCACTTTTGTCTTCTTATCTCCTTTTTGTACTGATTTCTCATTTTCTTTGTTCAGTGTGGTGAATGCCAATTTCACCAGTTCATCTTCATCCATGTTAGCGACATTTACATTACTACTTGCCAACAATAAGCTACATGGTGAAGTTACCTCTTCCTTTCATCTTCTTTTTTCTCAGTCTTCTGTCCTTCATGCTCTTTCTGCTAATCTTCCTTATTCTTCTCTTCCTTCTTAGGTTCATCAGCAATAGAAGTGTCCATGGTTACTGTAAAAGGGTCATTCTCATCTTGTGAGGAGTCTAGTGTTACTGCCACACCAAAAACATAGAAATCTACAGTAGTGTCTTCTTTACTCTCCTCATCATTAGTATCTATGTCCTTTGTGCTATCATCCATTCCCAATTGTGTAGGAAAATTTGTCTTAGGAGGTGGGGGCTTGAAAAATGTAGTTCTCAATAGTATCTTCTCAAGTGCCTTCTGAGTTTCCTAAGTCACTTCATCATATTTCCTCACCATTATCTTTAGTAATCTAGTCTTTGTCCTCAACAGGGGTTTCAATTCTTTGACTATAATATCTCTCTCTTGTATGGATAACATAGGCAACATGTCATCAATCTCTTTGTTTCTAATCTAATAATCTTCAACTTGTGCCAAATGTTTTCTACTTTCCAATTTTGTATACAAATCTTAGGGTATGCTTCCTTCAACTTCCAAAAGTGTCTTCTTGAAACTAAGGATTTGTTCTATCACAATGTCTTTAATTTTTAGTTTATCTGCTTCTTCATATCTACCATAATATTTATCAATTGAAACCAATTTTCCTTGTTCAATTGTTCTTTTCTCCAGCATTTTAATGTTAGGTTTCCATGCTTTATTCTTCTCATTTTTCTTCTCTTCTTCAAATGCGTTCTTCTCTTGTGTCTGCATACTAGATCTAGTTACTCTAGGAGTAACATCCTTCACTTGTTCTGCCTGTAGCTATGGTGGAGGTGTGTTATCAACCACCATAATTACTTCAGTGGTGGAAGGGGCATTATAGCTTCCACTAGCTACTCCAAGGGATCTATCTGCCATCTTCTTCTTAATATCTTTAAGTTCTTCCTCAGATAGACTAGCCTTTACTCCACAGTCATGAATAAGATTAGAAATCTTTCTCTTCCTCTGTCCTCTATACTATTCTTTTTTTACCTTCTTTGACTTCTTCTCATATCTTCCCCGTCTCTCTTTTGATGTATCAAATTTTGATGCAAGAAAATATTCTACTTGCGTGGTGAGTACTTCAAAACTCACTTCATAGCCCATAGGGTAACACCATTTCTTTCTAGGGGTCACTACCTTAAAACATACACTTTTTTTTTCAACCATAAAATAGATTGTGTCCTTGTACTTCTCAACAATGTCCTCATGTAGTTTGTATGTACTCTTCATTTATCTTTGTAGAATTTTGATCATTGCAAATAGTTCTCCATCTACCGAAGTAGTGTTCTATCTTTTGTAACTCTATGAGATTAGTATGCTAGTAGGAACTCCATTTTTCCAGCCACTATGGTGTAGACCAGGAAACTTATGTTCAATATGAATGAACATGTGTACCAATAATGATCCAAACCTAAAAAATTTCGTTCTATCCTTCTTCACAAGTTTCACATTCTCAAGGAATTGTTGTGCCAATACTTCACATAGGTTGTACTATGTTTTTTTTTTATCATTCTCCATGCCATCATAATAACTCCAGTTGATACTGAATTAGGTCTGCTACTGTAGAAAAATTTGTAACCAAGTATCATTGTAATCAACCTTACATCTTGTTGGAAAATATCATTTATTGTCATTTCCCTTTTGTCCCACTTCGTGTGTGTTAGGGTTTTGACTTTCTTCTTGACATTTTTCTCCATAATGGGTACAACTCCAGTGTTATCTAAACCAGTAATCTCATGAATTAGGTTACTGCATATCTTCACAGTTTGGCTACCAATCCATATAAATTGGTCATGAACCCTGCTCATAAGTATTTTAAACCATTCATTTTCATTGAAGTCGCACAGATCCATAATCTTCATTATACTTAATTGACTAACATGTTTCTATTCTTCCTTCATGATTCCATTCTCAGTCATATCTTTGATTTTAGTGAGTATATCATTATCTCTCAATGTGTCATACTTACAATGTATGTAAGCCCTGATGTCTTCTACATGTAATACAACATGTGGGGTCTATGAAAATGCTCCTTCTAGATCCTCTTCACACAACTTATAAGGATGTTTCTTGCATTTGTATCTAGGAAAATCAACAACATCAAAAATCATAGGTGCATCCATAGCTTAGATAATGTGGAATACCTTTCACACACGAAAATCCAAGTTTATGCTTCGATTGATCATGCACAGAAGGTGTAGAAATGTCTGAATACTTCTGCTCTCTGATCTCCTCAGCTCACTCTTTGTCAAATGATAGAAAAATAGATCACAACACAGTGCTTTATACAAGTTGGGTTCTAACTTTTCTTTTTCACTCCAAACTGTCTAGTCGCCTGCTAATTCTCTCAATAAAAATATACAAGTTGGCTGATGACACACTCTTAGATATATGATCCATAATGTTGGCTCAACATATTCCCCTGCTTGCATGAGCTCACTACATGATTTGTGAGGCATGATAAATTATGATGTGTTGCATTTAATGCTCCCCTAAGGCCATGATCGGTTGATTAGGTCGATTCTATCTTGTTACCTTTAGGAAAAGATCTAGTAGCATCTACTAACTCTCCCTAAACTGATGTCACACTAGTTTCTTTAATCTTCCATATCTTACCACTTTTTATATCTTCTTCTTTCTTAAAAAAAAATTCAAAATCACTCTTCACATCTACAATACTCTTTCCATTATCACTTCCATTCTTTGGAGGTTTCATAGGAGGTGGTGTTCTTCTGCTATCTACTCCATTATACCTGTAAACATTTTCTATATGTCCTAGATTATTGCATTTGTAACATATAGGTGGTCTTCTTTCTTGATTAACTTGTAATTTACATTACTTCACAATGTGTCCAATGTTGTTACATTTGTAGCATGTAGGTTTCATTGTAGGTTCTCTTCCATTGTCTTGTCTATAACTAGATTTTCTACATTCTGTCTTTTTGTGCCCATATCCATTAAAGTTAAAACAATAACCTGAAAAGTTCTAAAATGGGCATTACCTCTACAGTCTTTCTTCATGTGTCCAAATTTGTTGCAACCAAAGCATCTACCTCTAAAAGGTCTGATCTACTCTGTAGGTTCTTCAATAGATGGTTTCTCAGCATTAATCTTCTCAACTAATTTCTCTTCTTGATTGTTTGAACATTCAACTTCATTGAAGCCAATGCCAGTCATGTCACCTATAGGTTTTTTCTTGTCTAGTTGTTCATTAATAAAATCACTACTAGTGTGAAGTTTCTCAATATGTTTCTTTGCTTCAGTAAGTTTGCCTTTTACAATCTGATTGTATTTCTCCAATTCTAAGTATTTGTTCTTGTAGCTGTCAGCTTCATATTTCATTTGATTCAATGCATTATTGAAGGTTTCTTCAGCTTTCTTCTTAGCATCCTCCTGAATCTATATTTCTTTAACCATATTCTTGTTTTAAAGCTTCAAAATCTCAATATCTTCTTTCAATTGCTTCACCTAATCTGAATTGTCCTCATCTAAGTGCTATTTTATCTAAACCACAAGATCTTCTCTCTAACTTTTGGAAAGTTGAAGTTGTTCTTTTAGTTTCTTTATGAATTTCTTAGCTCTTTGGATGCTGAACTTCAATTCACCATTTTTTGCTTTAGCATTATCAAGGTCTTCAAGTGCAGCTTCAAAGTTCTCCTGTAAACTGTTCAAATCCATTCTGACCTCCCTCAAGCTGTTTGGATTTCTCTCCAAGGGCCAAAAGCTCTGATACCAATTTTTAGGATTGGATAATACTAAGAGGGGGGTGAATCAATATTATAATAGTTAATTAAATTCTTCAACCACTTAAACATTAACCATACAATTGCAGTAAAGGAAAGAACATAAAAAAAATAACACAAAACTCATAACACCATGATTTGTTTACAAGGAAAACCTAGCCAAGGGAAAACCTCGGTGGGGATGATACCCATAATCATGTACTAAATTATAATTTCATTGTAAGACCTACCCCTGTTAGGAGCTAAATATTGCATAGTACATTTCCCTATTAGAGGAATAGCAACCTTGTTATAGGTTCACAACACCCTGTTAGGGGCCAATGACCTTACAACTCTTACAATGTAATTCTATTACAAAAGGTTCTCAGTCATGAACAAAAAAAAGCATCACAAATGCTTTTATATTTCCTTTATAGCTCTGCTACTCTCTGCTCTTCCATTCACATGTTTTCTCTTTCATATATAATATTGCATACACTTCACTTCCTCACTTCATAATCTTTACCAAAAAGATCTTACATATATATCTCTTAACTTTACAAAGTCATCTCTTAGTATGAATATTACAAATAGTACTATGTCAGCCTTCACTACAAAATACATTTAATATAGTAAATATCAAATCCATAGTCGGTGCACTTGCATAGTCAAAGTATAGACTATCAATAACAAAATACAAATTTTATTTGCTAGAGTCCAAGTCATACTCCCTTATTCTTTGATGTTGTCCAATTGCTCTGTGTCGTTGTTCTTTGTTGTCTGTCAGTCTTCAAATCCTTATAACTTATCATAAACTTAACCAAATCCAAATCGATCTTAGGTGTATTTCATAAATACTCCATATTGTCTTCCACTAAGCTCGCATGCCTTAATTCATCGATCTCTGTCTTCGATATCCAAAACAAAACTGCACCTCTATTTATGTACTTAGTCAATTTTGGACATACCAAAACTTATCTTCAAAAAAATTGATCTTAAACCTAGATGTGTTACCATAAATGAAAACCAAAAATTGAATCACATTACCCAAATTGATCACTTGCCAACATGAGGTTCACTAGAGAATAGGAGAATGAGAAGTTGGTGGAGCTCCATGATATTATTGCTAAGGAGGAAACATTCTGGAGACAAAGGTTCAGAAAGATTTTCCTTAATGAAGGGGATATAAATACCAATTATTTCTTCATGACTACTCTTAAGCATAGACAGGCTAATAGAATCTCCCATCTAAATATCAATGGCTCTATTTCAGAGGATGAAGAGGTTATTTGGATGGAAGCTAAAAATTATTTTTAAAATCTTTTTACAAAAATTAGAGATCTGAATAGGGAGGATCAAAGGGATCTACTAGGATGCATCCCCCATATGCTAAATGAGAATCAGAATTCAGATCTCAATGCTATCTGCTGTAACTCTAAAATAAAAAAGGCTATCTTTTCCTTTGAAGGAGATAAAGCTCCAGGACCAAATGGCTACCCTATGTTCTTCTTTCAGATGTATTGGAACATAATTGAAAAAGATGTTACGAATGCTGCCAAGGAATGTTATGGTTCTAGAAATTTGCTAAAGGAGTTAAATGGAACTTTTGTTTCCTTAATCCCTAAAAGACAAGGAGCTGATAAAATGGATCAGTTTAGGGCTATAAGCTTATGCAATTTTTCCTACAAGATCATATCTAAAGTCCTTACCTCCAGGATCTTATCTATTCTCCCCTCTCTGATTTTGTGGAAACAAAATGGTTTTGTGCCAAGAAGAAAAATCTTGGAATCCATAATTTATGTCCATTAGAATGTGCATTCTCTGGTGATGTCTAGAAAGGAAGGCCTCGTCCTTATACTAGATCTCTCTAAAGCCTATGATAGGTTGGATTGGTAGTTTCTTCTGAAAGTCTTGAGTGCTTTTGGTTTTAACAAGAAGAGTATTGATCTTATCTTTTAGCTTGTTTCTTCTGCCACCTTCTCTATTTTGGTCAATGGGTCTCCTACCTGTTTCTTCAAATCTTCTAGAGGGTTGAGGTAGGGGGATCCCCTTTCTCCTTTCCTTTTCATTACTATGGTTGAATGCTTGGGTAGGTACATGGAAAACCATGTGAGGGATAGGGAAATTAAAGGATTATGTCCTTCTGATAACCAAGTGTGTTCTCATCAACAATTTGTTGATGATTCAGTTATTATGGGAGAGGACTCTATTAAAAATGCTACTAATATTAAGAATTCTCTGACCAAATATGGGAATGCTTCTGGTCAAACTATTAATTGGGAAAAAACCTTTGTGTTCTTCTGTAATGTTCTTTAGAAGAGAAAGATCAATATCATGATGATTCTGGGGTGTGATTTGGGGACCCTCCCTTACACTTACCTTAGGCTACCTCTCTGTTTTGAACCCCCTGACACTTTCTAGAGCTCTCTTGTTGATAGATATCATAGTAAACTTGCTGGATGGAAAGGACTTATGTTGAGCCAAGTGGGAAAGATTTAGATTCTAAGATCTACCCTCCATGGTCTTTCACTTTATGCTTTAAGCATCTTCAAAATCCCCAAAAAGTTTGGGGATGCTATTGAAAAGATTCAAAAAAATTTCTTATGGACAGGTATGGAGAAAAATAAGAGGATAGCTCTCATAGCTTGGGAAAAAGTCTGTAGACCTGTTATAAAAAGGGGGCTTGGCCTTCGTAGAATCAGAAATCTCAACAATCATCTCTTGGCTAAATTAATCTGGAGATATTACAATTCCAGGGGAGAATGGACTCTAATTTGGGACAATAAATACAATAAGGACCACCCCAACTTAATATCTTTTCTTGAGTATGACAGGGTCTCTGGAGGATCTTTTATATGGAGGAATGCTATGAAAAATAAGGATGTCATTAGAAAAGGAGTAATATGGAAAGTTGGAAATTGTAGGAATGTTCTCTTCTGGGAAGATGAGTAGATTTTGCATGCTCCCCTTAAGGGCTGTCCCAGATGGTAGAATTTTGAAAACCTCTGCAAACTCAGATTTGGAAGGAAAGTGGAGGATTACTGGGAAGATGATCACTACAAAAATCTATCTGTTATTAACATTTTGATGGGACAACTTAACCAAATTCTGGAAACTACCACTTTGATTGAGGAGGAAGATAAGATTATCTAGAAGTATAGCTTGAGTAGTAATTTCTCTACTTCTTCTTTGTATAATAAGAAGTTTGATGATCTGATTGAGCTATTTTGGGCCAAGGCCTAGATAAAGGATCTTACTCCTAAGATCAATGTTTTTTTTTCTGGATCCTTTTACAAAATAAAGTCCTCACTACTAACAACCTTATGAGAAGAGGGATGACTATTGTGAATAGATGATACCTTTGCAAGCAGAATGAGGAGAGTGTTGATCATATGATTATCCATTGTCCTTTTGTTAGGGTGATATGGGATAAATTTCTTATTCTCTTTAATATAAAATGGGTTTTCCCTGAAAATTTGAAGGATCTTTTTAATTCCTGGAGACATCATTCAAAAAATGAAACTGTTATTCAAGTTTGGAAATTTTCTCTTCCCTATATTTGATGGGGAGTCTGGAGAGAAAGGAATGAAAGAGTTTTCAAGAATAAAGAGGAAAATGCCAAGGAGGTTTTTTACAAGATAAAAAGAGCTATTAAAGAAAATGAAATGTTAAAGGATAGAATTATGGAACAATCTTGGAGGAGGATACTGTCTTATTTCAAAAATGGAAGATAAAAGGGAATTTTAGGAAGTATAACAACAAAGTTTTGAGAGCTGGTGCTAGGTGAGATTGCCCACCTAGGGGGTGGACGAAAGTGAACTTTGATTGTAATTAGGAATGAGAATGGGGTATGTAAGGGTATCAAAGTTGTCCCTATTAGTTTCTAGACCAACCACCTTGTTGAGGCCACTGCTTCCCTTCATGGTCTCATCATGGATAAGGAAAAAGGATGCAAGAAATTTTGGATTGAAGGGTACTCTTTGCACATTGTTAATTTATTTAATTGTCTTACCCCTACATCGTGGACTATTTAAAATGTTATGCAAAAGCTAAAGCCTTAATTCATTCTTTTTGAAAAATGTATGGTGACCCATAACTATTAGGAAACCAATGGGGTGGCTAATTGGGCTGCCAACATGGCATGTAAAATGGAGGTGGTGACTCAATGGGGAGGTGATGTTGACAAGCCAATTCAAGTGTAGTTATTGATGAATATGGACCATTTGTGAAGAAAACAAAAAATCGATCATAAATGGTAAGTTTTAATAATTTTTTTTATGGCAAAAGTGACTTGTCATCATTACCATCTAAGGAAAATGTACTTAGTTGCAATAATTAGCTAGAAGTGGCACATTTTCTGGCTGCACTTCATTTTTATGAAAGGGAGGTAGGATATTTCAAATGGAATTCATAAAGACATCTATAGAGAGAGTAATCTTAACTAGAGAGCTCATACGGGATGTAACAAGAAGCGAGTGGAACCTGAAAATTGTGATGAATGGCATGAAAGGGATGATGTGTGGAAGATTTTGGTGGAGGGTGTTTTTGCATTTTTCCTAGAGAGGGTTCATGGGCACAACTCCACTATCAAAAGAATCTTCTCGAAGACCTGGAAAAATGGGAAGGTTATGGTTGGAAACTAGTATATGGAAGTCACCGAGGAGGTTATTGCGGAGGCAATTGGTATGTGGATGGAAGGGCTTAAATTTTACAGAGATAGGCTTATCTCAAACAAGGCATCAGGTAAGTTTCCTAAGGAAGACAAGGAAAGGGCTAGGCTGGTGAAGGTGGGCACCTTTTATCTCGTCCCTATGCACATATCTAGACCCTATAGATATGTTTGGTTCATGCTCATTAGATAAATGACTCTAGATGGTAGGTTTAGTAGGACCTACGGCCACCACTTCATGCTTCTTAATCACTTCAGACACAACATGAAGGTCAGTTTGCCTTTCTACTTTCTCAGCTCGCTTGATTTCACCATTAATAGTATGCAAAAGAAACCAAAGGAGGATCATTCCTCTCACCAAGGGCTTATGGTGTTAGTATACAAAGTTCTTAAATCCAAGAAGGTGGAGAGACCTCTGGTTAAAAGGACTCAGAAGGATGAGGAAGATACAGAAGGAGACAAGGATGAAATTATGCATGAAGAAGACACTAAGGATGAGGAAGAGGATAAAAAATGGTATAAAACCCCTAAGAAGGGAATAAAAAAGGGTTCTTCTTCCTCGAAAATCCAAATGAAAAGCCACATAAAAAATTTTGATACTAAGAAGGATACAGAGGATGATAACTCTGAGGAGAGTGACAAAAAAAAGAAAAAAGAGAAAAATTAATACTCAGGATAAGAAGATGACTCCAGCGGAGGAAACTAAGACTGAAAAGGACACCAAGGATTAAGAGAAGGGGATTAAACCCAAATCTAGGGTTAAGAAAAGAACAAGGGGTGATTTTAAAATCCACAAAGGGAAAAATCCCAACAAGCAGAAAATCATGCTTTCCTCGGATGAGGAGGATGACAAGGAGAAGGATGAGGGAAAGGAAGATACTAACCCTACTGAGAGAATAGAGAATACAGAGAAGAAGGAAGAAGAAACTGTGAAGGAGGATTCTGGGAAGGGACTTGATAATGAGAACATTGGGAAGGAGGAAACCCACCACAATGATGATACATGTAATACTTTTGAACCACAGGATTTAGTTCATGGTAAAGCTTGCATTACAGATTTTACTGGTTTAATTGGAAAACTGTTAGGTAATAATGATAACCTGAAGAATCAAATTGAGGGTATGAGGGGGAAATGAACATATTAAAATGTGTTGGTATTAGGGAGAAATCTATTACTGAGTGCCTGGGGAAATGATAGAGGCCATTGATAATTCAAAAGCATAGGTTGAATTGGTGAATAGAGTCAGCAAATTGGAAAATCAATTCAAGGACTTTGAGGATAGAACTACTCAAGAAGACATCGTGAGGCAGATCAAGAACCTGAAGGCCAAGGTGGACAAGCTAGAGGACATGGTTCGTAAGATCGGGGACCAATCTCTCAAGAGTCTTAATGGTTATACAGGGTATGCCAAGAGTTTAATGGAGAAGTTGGAGCAAGATAACGGAAATAAGGATGGCCAAGCTATCAAGGAACTGGCTGGCCCAGGAAATCGCACAAGGGATAGCACAAAAAAGATGAGCCCAAGAGAGGAAAAAGAGCATGACAAAGGTGACCTCAAAAATACTATTAATCAGATGGAGGTTATGGTGATAAAGGCCTAGGTTGAAATGGTTGATGGCATGTAGATGTCTTTTCCTGGGCCCTCCCCTTTTTTGTATTTTCCTTGTTTATCATGTTTATCTTTGGGATTATTTCTAGCTAGTCTGTTTGCTGGCTTTTTTTTTCGGTTGTTTTTTTTTGGTGCCTCGGCACAATTGTTGTTGTAATTTCTCTGAATATTTTTATAACTCTATTTAAAGATTTCAGGTCCTTGTAAAACCTATTTTTACTTAATCAGAACTTGGATTTTAGTTGACACTAAGGGGTTCCAGGGATATTGGTCTATGTGACAATGCGATGAAGGCCCGAGGACTTCTCATTACCCAGGGTCCAGAGAAACTAGTCATTACTGAAGTGACCAGGCAATAAGACATACTAGGCTAAAGTGGGTTGTCACATGGTCATGCAATAAATAGAGTAATGGCACTAAAGATGACACATATCTTGACATGGGTGAATTGAATACTAGATGGGATGGTTTTGAATGTTCACACATGGGGGAATTTAATCCCACCATCAAGGATGAAATGATGGAGGAGAGAGAAAAAAACCATGGGTCAGTTAGGTGAGGGTTCTGAGTTTGAGCTAGGTGGAAAATGGGTGGACGAGCTCAAAACTTGGTCAATACACAGAGGGTGTGGTGAGCTCACCAAAAGGGGAGGTAGGACTTTATAGGATATACAAGCCAAGTACATGGATTTATAGAAAACTACTCTTTAGACGCATGCTATACATATTTTACACAAACCTCTGAAGAAAAAGAGGCCAAGGAATGGATTTATAGACAAGACAACTAACTAACCTACACACTACTAACAACTAACAAGAATTCATAACTACATACACTATTTACCAGGATTTACACTTAATTTACACCATTTACAATGAATATACAGAAACCCATAAATATTTACAAATGTACATATAAATACAATGCATGGAAGGTGGACAACTTTCCTATTAAGCCTTCCCACCAACAATAGGCTAAGGAAAAAAACAAGGAAGCAGAAGGAAAACAAAGCAGAAAGACAACCTAAAACAAAAGAATAAACAAACAAAGAAGAGAAAGAGAGAACCAGAAGGGCCTACCTTGAACAAAAAGAAATATGGGAGAAAGGGCATATGAGGTACCCTACAAAAAAATAGCTTCATGGACCAAAAACATCGAAGACCATACAGGAAATCAGGAAGCACGCACAAACTTCAAACAACACTTCATAGGTAAATGCTTGAATCAAACACACTTAGCTCACTAGTAATTTGCATAAATGGATCTTAATTTCTCAGGGTAATTTGTTCATGGTAAATGTAAAAATGATAAGTGAAACCTCATTTATACCCTTACATAAAAACACACCACTTCCTTTCACAAATCCTGAGAAAAGAAAACCTCTAGACTCCAGTCCTGGGGAATCTATGCAACAACACCCTCTAACTGAAGAGGAAATAATGGAAAATAATCCTAGATTCTAGAATCTGGCTGGCACAAAGAAAAAAAAAATCTAAGACTAGGTCCTAGAGGGAGAGAAACCAAAAATAAAATAAAATAGCGGCCCCGCGGGGGCAAAGGCTGGAAGAAAACAAAAGAAAGAAACTAAGGACAAAAGTAAAAATGGGGACCCAACATTTTTCCCATAAAATGTAGGGACGGGTATGTAGGGCATAAAAAATGGTGACTCATTGGGATGAATACCTTAGAACATTTAAGAATGAAAAAATCTCTGGTTAGAAAAACTGGAACTCATCTTTACCTGAAGCATTTCACTTGCAAGGCATGAGGTTTCTAAGAAAATCTGACTCATCCTAATTCAATCCTTAAATATTTTGTTAGCTTTGAAGTGTGTACTTTGGAAGAAAATAAAGCCGATGACTTCTGGGAGAAGGAAAGAGATAGCACTAAGTACATTAGACAAAAATTACTATATCTTGCATGATCCCCTGGATCCCAGAATTCTCTTTCTTTTGTTTTATTTCTTTTCTTTTGAAGATGGGGAAGGCGATACTACTTTCACGATGAACCTTAAGCTTAGCTAATTTTTATGATGGTACTTATTCCACCTTGCCATCCATTTTAATTTTCTAAATTGGAGGGACATTTTGGACCTAGGATATTCATTTGATTTTTGAACTTGGCCAATAACCAGTACAATCGATCTACTCTCAAGGATCATACGATTACTTGCTTCTTAGATTTTTCTATTAACTGATGTGAAGACTTTCAAGATTTGAATATGATGAAGATTACCCATAACCTTTTACCATGCGTACAAAATAAATCCAAAGTGCGAACAAATTCCACCATGCTAACAATAGATTTTGGACCAACCAAAATGCATAACTCACCATTCAAGGGACTAGATGTCGTGCGAAGCATACCTATCTACAAGGAGGGGGCAACATGCTGGAAACCCAAAAAACAAGAGACACAAAGAAAATAAAGAAAACCAAAGAAAAAAAAGCAAAAAGGAAAGAAAATGGCCCCAAAAGAACACCAACAACTTATTTACAAGGACAAGACACTTTGAAGGAGTACTGGGAAAAAAAATATTTACATGCAGGAACATATTCACATATAATAAAAATTTGGGCAACTTACTGCCCGCCTCATTCAAAGTAGTGTTTAAGAAACTATCTATTGACGGGAAATGAAACAGCTTCTCTGGTCATGGTGTTGAGATGATAAGTATTGGCCTTGTAGATCTCTAAGATTAGGTAAGGTACAAGCTAGAGCCTTAGAAACTTAGTGTGCTTTCCTTTCTTTTCCTAGGCCTTGTCCCACAAAAGGACCATATCTGAAACCCGAAAGGCTTTGTACTGGGCTCTCCAGTCGAACCATCTTTTGATGACTACTTGGTGATGTGTAAAATGTTCCAGTGCCGTGTCTCTTTTTTCTTCCATTCTCACCAGGTTCGAAAGGTGAACCTCCACAATGTTGTCTCAGGTGTTGAAATCCTGCATGAATTTTTAAAATTGGGATTTGTAAATTGATTGGGAAAATAGGACTCTAGCCATAAACTAGGTGAAATGGAGAAGTCCCCAAGGATTTCTTGATTCTAATTTGATCCACCCAAAGGGTGAACCAAATCTTTTAGTGTGATTCCTAGGGATTTTTCTCTAGCAAATGTTTGATCACCTCCAACAGGCTTTTATTGGTAGGCTCAACAACGCCATTACCCTGGGGATAATAGTTACTGGAGAACTTTAGGGTGATCTTTTTCTAGTAGGTCCATTCTAATAGTTGCATTGAATAAAATGTTGAACCATTTTCACACACGATAGAGAAGGGCATTTTGAACCTTGTGACTATATTTTCTTCCAAGAATTTGATAACTACATCTATCATGTTGTTCTTGCATGGGATTGCCTCAGACCTCCAGGTACAATAATTGGTCACAATCAAAATATACCAGTGGTTGGTAGATGAGTTGGGGTTTATTTCCCTAATAAAGTTGAATTCCCAATGGGGGAAAGGTTGAACTTCAAAGAATGGCTACAAAGGCATGGTCGGGTTTCGTTCACGATGAGCTGTAGTTTGACAAGTGTGACACTTCCTTATGTGAGTGTAAACATATTTCAAGATGAAGGGCCAATAATATCCAGCCCAAAGAATCTAATGGCTAGTGGCATTAGCTGAGCCATACCCAATTCTGAACTTCCCATGGAATTCTTCTATCATTTTGGCAGCTTGGTCCCTGTCAATGCACCGAAGGTAGAATCCCTCAAAATTCTTGTGAAAAAGTGTTCCATTTTTTTATCATGAAGTGTGCTATTTTTAGTTGTAGGGAACGATGTTTTTTGGGGGAGAGCCCCTCTAGGAATCTTTTATTAAGCAATAGGTATATTATATTGGTATACCATGGATCCTAAGTGATGGACTCTATAGTATAGGTTTGACACTAAATGTTTGGAGTTACTTCTGCCATCGCTCTACATAGTCCCTGGCCTCAAACTATCTTCATTGGTTGTAGCTTGAGATCATATTCCTAGAGGATGGCCATCAATTTCCCCTAGTGTTTTCCCAACTCACTCCGTAGTAGTAAAGATTTGACGGGCTGGTCTAGAATGATAGCATGCACTTTGGTCCAGAGAATGTAGTGCCAAAATTTCTTCACGGCCCAGACTATAGTAAAGGCTTTCTTTTCAAAGGGTGTATATCAGACTTTGTCATTTTTAAAGGGGGAACTCATGAAGGTAATAGATCTCTCTTACCCCTCAACCTTCTAGGTTAGAACTGCCACTCCAGAGTGTGGCAAAGCAAAGGATTAGATATGGAATGGGAGGGAATAGTACAGACTTGCTAGGACTGGTGCCTCCACTATGGTTTTCTTGATCTAAGTAAATACTCGCTTCGCTTCAGGGCTCCACTCAATCTTGGTATCTTTCTTTATCATGTCATTGAGTGGTTTGATGATCTCGGTGAATCTAGTTATGAATCGCTAGACAAAATTTATCTTTTTGAAGAATTATCTCATTTCCTTTTTGCTACCAGGCATTTGCAAATTCAGTAGTGCTTCAACTCTCTTAGGGTCTATGGATATCCCCTTCTCAGAGACTATATTCCTGAGCAGCTTCCCTTAAGTGACCCTAAATATACATTTCTTGGGGTTCAGGGAGATGCCATACCAGTGACATCTCTCATAGATCTGAGCGAGGTGGGAAGAGTGATCACACCTATCCTAGGAAAAGACATTTAAATTATCCATATAGATGATTATGCACTTGTTGACTAGGCCTTCAAAAGCAATGTCCATAGCCTTCTAAAATGTGGCCCCCACGTTGATAAGGCCGAAGGGAATTCTCCAATATGAAAATGTTCCCCACTTAGTGGTGAACACCATTTTCATTCTATCCTCGAACTTAACCATAACTTGGCTATATCTGGAGTACCCATCCATGAAAGACATCATTTGTGATCCATTAACAATTTGTAATACCTCATCTAGTGAGGGGAGAAGGTGATTTTCCTTCTTGGAGGCCTTATTTAAATTGCATAAATCCACACATAGGTGGATCTCTCTATTCTTCTTGCACATGGGGATTAGGTTAGCAACCCATGTTGTATGCCAAATAGAAAAGATCATCTAGGCTGACAGTAATTTATGAACCTCCTGATGAATCAGAGGTTTGATCAATAGGTTTACCAGTATCTACTTTTGTTGGAAGGGTTTGGCATCTAGTTTCAAGGGGATGGTATGAGTCATGATGGATGTATCATAGGTTTTAAGATCTTCATACCCCCTGGTAATAACGTCAATGTATTCTCATAGAACCATGAGAATCTTCTCATTTTCCTCTGGGTAGTAGGAGGTACCAATGTGGGCCATTTTTTTCATCGGCTTTACTGATGTTGACCTTTTAAAAATTTCCTCCCTTAGAGGAGGATGATATCTTGTCCCATCCCTGGAGGTACAAATCAAATATTCTTTCTAGAGCTACCATTTCCTTAGGGATGTTGTTGGTGGGTAGGTTGATGATCATGTCATCTTCTTCACCCTACCTGGTATTGTCATGACCAATTTCTTCCAATGTCTGATCCTTGAAGATGCCAACATTCGCCATAAAGGCCAAGATATGTTGATCATCCTCAAAAACCTAAAAGTGGGTGATATTATCTAGGATGGATGGGGTGGAGACCATCTCAAGAGAAAATTTATAGAGCTGGGAACCAGCCATCGGCTTGAGGGTGCTGGCAGACACAACAAGGGAATCCAAAACATAGTTATGTTTTTGGGGAATGAGCTTGATGCCAAAAGCATCAAATTCTTCAATTAGGCTCCATGCCCAATTGTAGTGTGCAGCCAGCCTTTTTTCATGACATGTGTATTGGCTCCAGACCTGCTTTACTATCATATCTAAATCACCCATTGCCCGGAGGTGGGTGATCCCATTTCGTAATGTGAACAGGAGTCCAAGGACCAAGGACTTGCACTCTATGACATTATTGGTGTAGTTAAACTATAGCCTATATGACAGAAGGAAGGATTTCCCCCATGGGTTGATTAGTTCCACTCCGGCCTTGCCACCTTTTTGGACTGGGATCCATCAAACTTTAGGATCCACGAATAATTGTTCTTTTTTGGGGGTTTGGGAGGTGAAGTGGCATTTGGATTGGTTTTGGGATTGGTAGGTTTTCAATGTGATTCCTCCACCTCTGATGATGCGTTGCTGAGACTTTCCTTTGAAGAATACTATAGTTCGGGTTCCTAGACAAGGAGCACCTCTAGTGGACCACTGGACAGATCACTTTCTCTAGGGCATCCAACTTTGGGTTCTTTCTCTCAGAGGTCATTGATGTGGTTGGTAGAAGAAACAATGCAAGTGTCACACTCTAATTCAGAGTGTTACTAGTAATGTACCCAGCACCAAGTGCTAGACAAGCGGGTGCCCAGAGTTGCTGTGGTACCTTGGGAGTCTACCTCACATTTTAGTTTCTTGTCCAGATCCTGAATTCTTTGAGATAATATAGGATCTTCCCTGGGATGAAATCAATGATTAGGATTTCTTGTGTTCGGTATACCCCAAGGGAGGATTTAGAGAAAAGGACTTCATTTACCCTCCTAACTTTGGTGAGTGCCTATTTCATTCTGGGTTCACTCTCCACCTGAATTTGATTTGATTTCTGCTTCATGGGGAGCCACAAGTGAGAGAAGTCTGTAGAGAAATACCCATTAAGGGCCTTCGACCAGTTATGACTTAATAACATCCCATAAGTTTCAGGGATGTCCACAACCTGGATGTCTATTATGTTCGATATCTGGGGGTCTTGGATGAGCTGAATCTAGACATTTTTCAGCTCACCAACCATTTTCACAATAGTTTTTTCCAATTGGAGCGTACTGCACCTTTGGATGGAGTGGGAGTGAGTCTGAGCTTCTGGCATATGGATAAGGGAATGACATTGCCCGAATCACCAAAATCTACCAGGTAGTTGTAAAGGTTCTTACCTTAAATGTTCAACCTAGTAGGAAGGGAGGATCCTCTATTTTTCCTTGGAATAAGACCGAGTTGGTGTCATTGAATGTGATAGTCTTTGGTGGAAAACTGATGGCTTCAAGGTTTCCCAAGAGCTTCAAAAGGGATTTCTTCTGCTTGGGAAAATTTAGAAAAACCTCCATCAATTTCATGGAGGTGGTGGTGCTTTCTAAAACCTTAGTGAAGTCAAACCATCTCCCCAAGTAAATTTGGCTTCCCCGGATGAATCCCTAGCATGGTTAGGGCCAGGTCCTTTTGGTGGGAAGGGATGATCATTTGTGTTATCTTGGGGGTGGTATTGTTTAGAGGCATTGACATGTAAGCTATTCCTTTTCCATCCTAACTCTGAGTGTTGTAGAGAGTCCGTGGGCTGGTGAAGGCATTGGCCTCAAAGGTCAGGATGGATTCATCAAAGAACCCCTGCAACTCAGGTTCTTCTTCATCCTCTTCGTCTTTCCCAAAGAACATAGTCTCACACATGAAGGCAGTATGAGGGGGCTCTAATGAGGCTAATTCTAGGGGAATAGGGTGAATATGTTGTTGTATATCCTACAGGAGATCATGATGATCTTCTTTAGTGTGGTAGATTTCACCTTAGAATGGGAGCTAGTGTCACGCAATCTACACCACATGGTTAGGGGGTGGAATTCTGCAAGCTGTATAGAATGACTAGGCCTAGCACCACCCTGAGTGGTATTTTGGTTTGGAGGAGGACTTATAGTATTTTTGTTATCATTCCATTATTGTTGATTGGCCTAAGACCTGTTGTTGTTGTTTTGACCTCCGAAATTGGTGTTTCATTATTTGGAGAAAACATTCCCTGTCTAGGAATTAGAGTTTTGGGGTGTAGAAGGCCCCACCTTCAGTTGTCCCATGTTCATCATCAAGGAGGACACCAATCACTGGAGGGATTCAATGTTGGTGGAGAGTGAGGTAGTTGTGTCACAATGTGACAGTTGTTGCAGTGGGTTCCCAGGGAAAGCGACAATAGCTCCTGGGGTTGAGGACAACAATCCTCTAGTAGCGGACAACTAGAAGATAGGTACTCTAGAGGGTTATATCAAAGGTTGTTTCATTTTATATGGCTAGTTCTAGGGAAAGTATTCCAGACCCGGTGTCGTCTATGCTTGAGATGGGTAAACGTATCGGGCCTATTGGTCTATTGGTGGTGGGCCCATGGCTATCATTGGGGCACCCATTGCCAGATTGGGGTTGTATCCCCTGGTGTAAGGAATTCTACTAGGTATCATGTTGAAGGGTAGGATTTTTCCAATCCTCCTGGGAGCTTTTCTTAAATCATGGGACAACTCTAGGCCTAAGTTGTAAACTCCTGCTAGAGTATCCTGGTCATTAGTGATTGTGGTTCTCTAGAGGAGAGTGGTAATAATGAGGTCCATGGAATTTAGGTATGTCTGTATGGTTACATCAGTAGCTGGGATGAAAGGGCCTATGCACTACTTCAAGGCATGTTGGAACCAATGGTTGAATGTAGCGAGGGGCTTGTTTAGTTCCTTCTTGATGGAGATAAACTAGCTATGGGATCAGGATGGGCCCACATGAATGCAAAAGGCTGCTAGGAAGGTGTCTTCCATATCCTGCCAACTATTGATGGAGTTGGCAGGTATTTTTAGGTACCATTTTAGCTCTTTCTAGCCTAAAGATAGGGGGAACATCTGGGTTACAAATTATTGATGGTGTATCTTGTGTCAGTTCATGCCATCCTTGTAGGCCAAGGGGTGTTCTTCTTTGGTTCATAGGCCTAGATGCTCATATTTGGGGGAGATATTATCCGAGTGTGGAGGAATATTGTTGGTAGTGCTGGGGAACTGCCCCATTGGGGACCTAGTATTACCAAAGTAGGTATGCATTGGGACTGTTTGGTTTTTTCTCGGTTGAACGTTAGTCTCCAGGATTATCTGAGGGATTTACGTATTTTAGTGTGTAGTGAATCCCCAAATAAAATTGGTTGGCTTCTTGGTTCGCTGGGTCCTATTCTTTCAGATGGGAGGTCCAATTTTTACAAACACTTTGAGATTTAGGGTTGATCAAAGGATTCTATCAAAACGTAAGGGTGAAGATGACCCTATTCTACAGAAATTTTAGTTCCTAAATCTACTGTTTGGGGAACCCTTGAGCAGTGTAAAATAGAAATCTTCCAAGGGAGAAGAGCTCATTCCCTCCTTCTAGTGCTAGTTTCTGTCTCGGTCCCTAGGTCCAGTGTTTCTTCCACATCTTATGGAATTTCTTGTGCCTCTTCTTGTTCTTGCTCTTGTTCTTTCCCCAACAACTCTTTTCCTAGGGCCACCTCTTCTTGCTCAACTATTTCCTCCACCGCTCTTTCCACATCGGCTTGCAAGTTCACCAAGTCTTCCATCTGGAAGAGGTCATAAAAAACATCGTGGGGAGGGGAAGTCACCTGAAAGTCCTCTAGTTTAGGAGAAGCTATAAGTTCCACGTGGGGAATGTCTTGCATCCCAGGACCTGCATCTATACTTGATAGGGGATGATCCACCCTTTTCTTCTTTCTTCTTATTTGTAGTGGGGCACCCATATCTAGAATAGCTACAGTTTCATCCTCAGCCTCTGTTCATCAACTCATGAGTGCTTCCAGTGAAGGGGACCCTACCGGGAGGGCAGATCCCACCAGAGTAACTAAAAGGCCGAGAGAAAGTTGGGTTCTCAATGTTTCACTTAGCTAGCGGGATGCCTCAAGTTAAGTGTGAATTTTCTCAAAAATAGGTAGTGGGGCTAGGGGTGTAACTTGGGCCAGGGTTCTCTCTTTATCTTTCCCCTTATCTTTACTTATCCCGGTCGCTTCAGAGGCCGAAGTGGACCCCCACAAAAATTGACCCCGATGGGTGCTTTTCTTGCACACTTGTGCAAAGTAATTGTGGTTGCGCTGAATGATGCCCTAGTTGACATCCTCAATTGTCAAAATATCTAGGGTGTCCCAATCCACCATAGGGAGATCCATATTTTTGATCCCTTGTGACTTTTACGATGGGTCCTCTAAAGGCCCACTATCTGAAAAATATTTTGGAAAGGTCTAAAGGTCTAGGCTCTTCATCATCCCTTTAGTCATCCTTGAGTATTTCCATCCCTAGAGGTTGAAATCATCCTAGAAACATACCCAAAAATCCTCCAATTGAGGCTTGTGGGGTGCGGACGCTCATGGAAGTGCGGTGTTGATCTTGCCGATTGGGTCAAAATTGTTTCTTGCTAAATGGAACTTGGCCAGCCTCAGAATTTTTAACTCATTGCTGGCCTCTTTGACCGCAACAAGCCTACAAGAATAGTTCCTACAAGTGATCAATAATGGGATGGAGGTAACCTTCTTCACCCCATAAAATGCATGGAGCTCTAGTACTTGTCTACAATACTCCAAAAGAATAATCCTATCCCCACAATGCTTGGGAAGTAGGTAGGGCTTGTCAGAGAACCCGATCACTTGAATGTAGGAATGTTGCTGAAATTGAAAAAAGTAATTGCCATAAAAACTTACCAAGGTCATTTCTTCCTTGGAAAACTTGTACCTGGAATATTGAGCAATTGTCAAAATGTTGTGGTATATGAAGGCTTCATTTACCTAGCAAAAATTGGGGAAGCTGGCTTCCCATTGAATTTGGGGACAATAGTTCCATAGAGCATTTTGGTCGGGTTTGTTTCTAATGATGCCCACTATGACTAAATCCCAAAGTGTGGGTCTTTTTTTTCCCAGTGCCCATAATGCATATGAAGTCATGTGGAACTTCGATGTCCGGTTGACGTTGTTCAGTTGAAAATCTACATGGTTGGCGATAATGGTCGTCCAGTCAAAGGTTTGTCCATGGGTGGTGATGTAGTATAGAAAATAATACATCCATGCCAAAAATTCCCTAGCATGGGGTTCCCCAAAGATCCTTCTTAGAGAGATGATCCCCGCCTATACACATTCCTTCAAATATCCATGGGGATCTCCAATTTCAATTTCTTGTATTACTTCCTCGGGGACTTCAACCAGTAAGAATTGAGATGCTTTCGCATGACTTGTGGAAATTTCTCTAACTCCTATGATGTGGCCCAGGAGATGATAGTAGCATTCCTAAACTAGGGGATCCCCAGTCCTGAAACAAAGGTGGCAGCATCAAGAGTTACTATGGTTGCTAGGTAATTCAATGGGAGGGAAGGAGCAAGTTAAACTACCCAGGTGGGTGTGTTGTAGTGCTTCACCAAGGAGAGAATTATCTCTTGTACTTGCACTGAGTAGGGGAATAGGCAAATTTGATGATGTTGGAGGTGGCCACATTCTTTTCTATGTTATCCCTGACAGATTGTTGTAGATATATTGCCCAGATAAGGCCCTGTAGTTCTGCCCATGATCCAGCCTCCATGTCGGTAATATTCTAAAGTTTGGAATCCACTTTGGATCCCACAAGGACACCATACTTCAGATATTTTTATGTTAAAGGGAGCTTCTCCAACATTTTCTCTTCCCTCATCTTGGTGGCGGCCCAAGTGGAAGTGGTCGGGAGTTCCACATTTCTAGGAGGATTTGTTACTTTAGACATTGTTCGTTGGGTACTTGCAACCTATAAGACTGGACAACCGTCAATATGTGATAAAATATGAAGTAATTTTACAGACTCCAGAGAGTTCACCACCATTTTCACCTATTGTCAAAAGATGTTAGCTTGCATCAAAATCCAAAAATATGATAATCGATAACTTACTTGGATTTTAGTCGACACCTGGGGGTTCTGGGGATACTGGTCTATGCGACAATGTGATGAAGGCCCAGGGACTTCTCAACACTTGGGGTCTAGAGAAACTAGTCATTACTGAAGTGACCAGGTAATAAACCATACTAGGTTGACGTGGGTTGTCACATGGTTAGGCATTAAAGGGATTAATGGAACTAAAGATGAAATATGTCTCGACACGGGTGAATTGAATGCCAGTTAGGATAGTTTTGAATTCTCATGCATGGGGGAGTTTAATCCTGCCATCAATGATGAAATGATGGAGGAGAGAGAAAAAAACCATGGCTCAAATAGGCAAGATGTTGAGTTTGAGCTAGGAAGAAACTAGGTGGAAGAGCTCAAAAGTTGGTCGATACCTAGAGGGTGCACTGAGCTCGCCGAAAGGGGAGGTAGGACTCAACAGGATATACAGGCCAAGCACACAGATTTATACAAAGCTACCCTTCCGATGCATGCTATATATATTTTACACAAACCTCTAAAGAATAGGAGGTCGAGGAATGGACTTATACACCAGACAACTAACTAACCTACAGACTACTAACAACTAACAAGAATTCACAACTACATACACTATTTACGAGGATTTACACTTAATTTACACCATTTACAATGAATATATAGAAACCCAAAAATATTTACAAATGTACATAAAAATATGATGTACGAAAGGTAGATAAACTTCTTGTGAAGCCCTCCCACCTACGAGAGGTGATGATGAAAAACCAAGAAGCAAAAGGCAAACAAAGCATAAATACAACCCAAAACAAAATAACAAACAAACAAAGAAGAGAAAGAGAGAACCAGAAGGGAGTACCTTGAACATCAGGAAATGTGAGAGGAAGGGAACAAGAGGTGGTCTACAAATAGATAGCTTCATAGACCATGAACACCAAAGACCCTACAGGAAAGTTGGAAGCACGCAAAAAATTCAAACAACACTTCATAGTTAAACACTTGAAGAAAACATACTTATCTCACTGGTAATTTGCACAAATCTCTCTTAATCGATCTTAATCGCTCAAGGTAAATGTAAAAAATACTAGTGAAACCTCATTTATACCCTTAGGTAAAAATTCACCACTTCCTTTTGCAAGTCCTGAGAAAAGGCAAACCTCTGGGCTCTGGGCCCGGGGAATCTGTGCAACCACACCCTCAAACTCAAGAGGAAATAATGGCAAAGAATATTGGAGTTTAGAATCTGGCTGGCACAAAGAAAAAAACACTTTGGGACTAGGTCCTAGAGGGAGAGAAACAAAAAAAAAAAAAAAACAGCGGCCCCGTGGGGGCAAAGGCCAGAAGAAAACAAAAGAAAGAAACAAAGGACAAAAGTGAAAAGGGGCACCCAACATATTGCCTATAAAATGTAGGGACGGGTATGTAGGGCATAAAACTATCATATGTGGTAAAGGTATATACTTGATGAAGATGATATTGTTGTAAAGGTTCTGACAACATTGTCTCTTGCCTATGACAATAAGGTTGAAGCTTTTGAATAAATGAGGATCATGACAAATGTGACAAGTGAAAACCTAGTTGGAAAGCTTGCAGCCTTTGAATTGAGTGCACTAGGTGGAGCACATCCCAAGATAGAGACATCATTCAAATCCAAATTGACTGTTAAGGATATGCATAAATTAGATCTAGCTAAGAGAAAAACATGGAAAATGTCAAGATTGGAGAAGGAGTTGAAGGAAATGGAAGGGAAAGACAAAGATCTTAAAGATTTGTAAGAAAAATTTGTAAAAGGGGATAGTACAAAGCTCCTACTAGTAGTAAGTATAAAGGAAATATGCCTTTTTAAATATTTTCATGTTGTAGAGTAAGAAATTTTGCATCTAGGTGTCCTAATATAATTCCTAAGTATAAGTATAAGCCTAAGCCTAGGGTAAGAAAGTGTTACTATTCTCTTTATGATTATGGTGTTACTGATTATGAATCTAACAAGGATGATGATGAGTTTGCATTCATTTCCATTAAGGAATATGATCATCGCATGAGTGATATTGTAATGACTTCTAGTTCTACTAAAGATGTTTTTAAAGACAAAGGTCTATCCACTGAATTTGTCAAGGAAAATACATGGATTATTTATAGTGAATACTCTTATTACAAGACAGGTGACAAGAGTAATTTTTTAAGATTTGAAAGGTATGATGGTGGTGAAGTGAAATTGGGTGAAAATTATGCTTATAAGATCAAAGGTAGAGGTTCAATTACTTTATTTGGTGATAATAACATTGATAATGTATTGTATGTAGAAGGTATAATACATAATATTCTTATTTTTAGTCAAATAATCGATAAAGGCTATGGATTGCATTTCAAGGATGACGTGTAAGATCTTGAATGGCTATGGAAAAGATATTTCTACTAGATCAAGGACACAAGGTAATATATTTCTTTTAAATAACGGTCATAAGACTTTTTTGATTGCACAAATAGATGAAACCTAGTTATGGAATAAGAGATTGTGTCACATGAACTTTGACAATATTGTTTCTATAAGTTCTACTTTTGTTGTTAGAGATTTTCCTAAGATGAATAATCATGCTAACAATTTTTGCAAGGAATGTCAATTGGGAAAGATAAGAAGAGATAATTTTCACTCTAAGAAATAAAATCCAAATGGTCTGCCTTCTTGATCCTTTTCATACTGATTTGTGTGGCCCTATCAAGACAAGAAGCTTGCAAGGTGATAGATATTTTATGCTACTAATTGATGATTTCATAAAGATGGGATGGGTGACCTTCTTGAAGGAGATATCTGGATCTTTTGATAAGCTCAAGGACTTCAAGTAAATGGTAGAGAACTAGATAGGTTTAAATTTAAAGAAGCTAAGATCAGAAAGAGGTGGAGATTTTACATCAAATTAGTTCAATACATATTCTAAGATGCATGGAATCAAGAGATAATAATCAACTCCTAGAAATCCACAATAGAATGGCATAGTAGAGTACAAGAACAAATCTATTCTAGAGACTACAAGGACCATGACTCTTGAAATAAATTTTCTCTAGATGTTTTGCGGAGAAGTTGTGAGCACTGTAGTATACACTCTTAACTGAGTAAAAATAAAACATACAACTAGTAACACACCCTATAACCTTTTTTATAGTCATGTGACTACTATTAACAATTTCAAAAAACTTCATAGTAAATGTTACATAAAGATAGATGAAGACATAGGAAAGTTTGATACAAGCAGTGATGAAGGTTCATTCCTTAGATTCTATCGAAAGTAAAGCACATATGTGCTATACTAAAAGGATGAAATTTTTTGTTGAAAGAACACATGATAAAGTTCATGAAAGTCTAGAGAGATTCTCAAGGTCTAGTTAATATCAACATGAGAGAGATGGTAATGATCAATGTCAACTTCAATAAGTGTAGATAAAAAGTCTAATGTTGGCATTATGATGAATTTTGGTAGGGAAATTATGAATTTAAGTTTTTCATTTCTATAAACTTATTAAATCTATTAATTTTGGTGCATAGGCCCCTAACCGATAGACAAGATGAATAGGTGAAGAAGATATATTGAATGTTCTAATTGGTGAGTAGGAAGACAATAAATTTTTTGAGTTTTGAGTAGTGCATGAGATGGTTATAATACTGGGATATGTGATTGTAACCACCTAATTTCAGTCTGTCGTAACTGTAGACCCTGTTTTCCCTAAGTATGATCATACCCTCGAGTTATGTCCAAACGACCCTGTTACTGCTTGGCATAATTCTTTTTAATCAATTTAATGTCCTAGGTGATTTTTATCACTGATTTATATTTATCTACTATA
>MU227964.1:676628-695351 GCA_018584345.1 Thuja plicata | reverse complement strand
AATTCTGAAAGTTTGTAATTCCACATTTGTGGAGATAATAAGAAGCCCATTTTCTGTTCTTGCAAATTGTTGTTGCTTCTATGTTTCTATTATGTGTTTGTGGCATTAAGGGGAGCACCCTTCATCACTCTTGCTCGAATATAAGGATATCTTTGCTTGGACATATTTGGATATGCCAGGTATAGACCCCAAGATTGTCACTCACAATATTTTTCTTATACCTAATGCTAAACCTATGAAACAAAAGATTCGTAAGATGAATCCGAGCATCACTTTACTGGTAAAAGCTGAAATTTAAAAATTATTAGGTGCCAGATTCATCCGCTCTATTGATTATTCAGAATGGATTTCCAATATTGTGGTTGTTTCTAAGGGAGAAAATAAAATAAGAATGTGCACTGATTTTCAAGATTTAAATAAAGCATCCTTAAAAGATGACTTCCCACTACCTAATATTGACATGATTGTGGATTCAACAGCAGGTCATGTGTTATTATCTTTTATGGATGGATTTTTGGGTTATAACCAAAATTTTATTCCTATTGAGGATCAACTTAAGACCGCATTTATTAAACCTTGGGGCACATTCTGCTGGGTCAGGAGGCCTTTTGGATTAAGAAATGTGGGAGCCACTTATCAACTTGCCATGACTTTGATTTTTCATGATTACATTCATAAGATTTTGGAAGATTATGTGGATGATATCTTGGTGAAGTATATACAAAGAGAAGATCATGTGTTCATTTTAAGACAAATATTTAAAAGAATTAGGAGTTACAACATGAGGTTAAATCCTAAGAAATGTGCTTTTGGAGTTGATTGTAGAAAATTATTAGGATTTATTATTTCTAAACGAGCCATAGAGGTTGGTACTGAGAAGATTGATGCTATTGTTAACATGCCTCCTGCTAAGAATATTTCTCAATTAGCCAGTTTACAAGGTAAAATACAACCTATTTGTTGCTTTGTTTCTAACCTAGCCGATAGGACTGTTCCTTTTACTTCTTTACTCAGAAAAGATACCACTTTTTCTTGGAACCAGGAATGTAAGAAATCTTTTGAACAATTTAAGTAATATCTTGCTAATCCTCCTATCTTACAACCTTCTTAATTCAATAAACCCTTTTATCTATATACTTATGCCACTTCCAATGTTGTGAGTGCATTTTTGGTTCAACATGACAGTGAAGAAAAGGAAAGACCAGTATACTATATTAGTCGGACCTTGTTGGATTATGAAACATAATATACTCAACAAGAATGACAATGCTTGGTTTTAGTTTATGCTTGTCAAAAACTCCAGCATTACTTGTTGAACATTGAAGTTAATGTGATTGTTAAATTTGATCCTTTAAAACACCTTTTCTTGAAAACTGATATTTTCGGTCGGTTAGCAAAGTCGGTAATGTTTCTTACAGAATTTGATCTCAATTGTATCCTTCAAAAGTCAATTAAAGGACAAGATTTAACTGATTATTTAGCTGAAGCTCCTTGTCCTCATTATAATACAACTATTACCTCAGTAGAATTCCCTGATGAGAATATATTTGCAATCAAACAAGAAGATGTTTTTGAGTTATATTTTTATGGTTCTAGATGCAAGACAGGTTCTAGGGTGGGCATTATCTTGATCCCTCCTACAAAGAAACTGATCCCCATGTCATATAAATTAACTTTTCCTTGTACTAACAACATTGTTGAGTATGAAGCTCTTATAGCTGGCTTACAGGCACCTTCATCCCTTCATATTAAAAACTTAGAAATTTAGAGGGATTCACAATTGATTGTGGAACAAATCAAAGGAGGTTATGAAACTAAGAATGATAAAATGATGCAATATCAAGATTTGGCTCTTGATATTCTTTCACAATTCTCTTCTTACACAATTCAAACTTTACCTAGGAAAGATAATCAACACGCAGATGCTATCACAAGTGTAGCTTCTTTGGTTTGTCTTGAGAATAATGACAAAGACTTTCAATTTACTATACATACTCTTAAAACCCCTACAATTTCTGATAAGGTTACTATTGATTGTTGTAACTTGCATTTAGATGAATGGTATTCACATGTCTTTCATTTTTTGAAAGATAATACTTTTCCTGAATCAGCAACAAGGAACACACCTAATCGTATTAGAAAACTGGCAGCCCACTATATCATTTTAGGGGAAATGCTTTACAAATGTTCTTACAATAGTTTACTATTAAGATGTCTTAGAAAAATCAAAGTACCTATAGCTTTAACAAAAGCTCATTCTGGTTCTTGTGGAGGACATTTTGGTGTGAAACCTTTAGTTAATAAACTTCTCAGAATGGGATACTACTAGCAAACAATGGAGAAATATTCCTTTACATTTGTCAAAAAGTGTCCTCGGTGTCAACAAAATGGTAATTTAATTCATGCTCCTGCTCGTGACCTTCATAATTAAGTTGCTTCGTGGCCTTTTAGCATTTGGAGTTTTGACCTTATTGGAAAAATCTCACCAGCTTCTTCTCAAGGACATATGTACATTCTCATAGATATCGATTACTTTACAAAATGGGTAGAAGCTATCCCTCTTTGTTCTACTACTGCAGATGTTATCTATGATTTCAGCCTTAACCATATTATAGCATGATCTTGTATTCCTTTAACGATAGTTACAGACAATGGTACTTCCTTCAAGAACAAAGAAGTCACGAAATTAATTGAGAAATATCATATACAACATAGATTTTATACTCCCAACTACCCTCAATCTAATGGTCAAGCTGAAGAATCAAATAAGGTTATTGAACAAATATTAAAGAAAATAGTTAACAAACATGTGAAATATTGGCATACACAACTTACTTATGCTTTGTGGGCTTATAGGACTAGTGTTCGTACAGCCACTGGCACTTCACCTTATAATCGTGTTTATGGTATTGACAAGTATCATGCCTTTGGAAATAGAAATACCATCTTTGCATGTTTCATTTCCTAGGATCATTGACAAAGATACTTTCCAGGAACAATGATTACAAGAATTAGAAATGTTAGATGAACAACGAATAAATGCTTTGCAACACATTAAGGCCTATCATAAATCACTTAAGAAACAATATAATCACAAGGTGATTGAATGGTCATTCTTGGTAGGTGATTTAGTCTTATATTAAAACCAAAGAAATGTGAATGCTCTACCTAGTGAGAAAGGAAAATTTAGTCCAAATTGGCTTGGACCCTTTGTGGTAGTTGAGGATTTTACTTCAAGTGCTTATAAAATTGCTGATATGAATAGTGTTCCTCTTAAGGAACCTATTAATATTATGCATCTCAAACATTATTTTCCCTAATTCATCATTCTTCCTTTATGTATGTATGTGTTCCTTATAGAATAATTATTTTATAAGTTATGTAAATTAGAATGCATTCATACATATTTTCCTTTCCTCTTTCTTTTGTTAAGTTTTGTGCATTGATGAAAAAAAAAGTAATCAACCATAGAACTAATTTCTCAAAAACAAAGTTTTCTTCATAAATAAACATTTTCTGAGTTTGGTACATATGTGGCACATGTGCCATATCTATCAATCTCTATCACTATGCTCTGAAGGTTGGTGGCTCCCAGCTCTCTCGGATCTATGGTGTGAAGCTGAGGATCTCGAAATGGTAGTCCATGTGCGACTCCTTGATATGCTCATCTCTTGGACACACTCCTAGGCTCTATGTAGGTCAGCCATCAATTTCTCTTCTCTTTCTTTGCATAACCTCAATTCTCATTGTACACATAGGAAGATATATGCATGCCTTCCAGGATCCCTTTGCCCTATAAGGGACTCTCTCTCACTAGCTGGAAGTTAGTAGGATATACATGTATCATTTAGAACCTCAGATACAAAAATCCTCCACTCTGCTACACTCCCTACAAAATTCAAAATGTAAAACTTCTTTAAATACTTCTTCTAGACCAAATATCTATTCAAAACATTCTAAAAGTTGTATCGTACCTGGATCTCCTGCCTGAGTATCACCAAAGGATCTAGATGGTGGGGGCATGGAATGACTACTCTCTCCTTGCTCACTCTATCTGTGCCTAGGTGGTGGTGTCTCTATATGTGCTCGAGGAGGTCATCATGATCTCAAGGGTGAAATAAAGACTGCCTAATCAGCAGTCCCTATACTATGTCCTGGGGGCATCTGCTCTACTCTCTCCTCTGCCCTCTCCTCCTCCATAGGATCTCCCTCAAAGGGAGGTTCCTCCTCATCTCTCTGATCCTCCTCCTCTTGTACTAGTATATCATCTCCTTGGTGGTTCCTCTCTGAAGGACCTGGATCACCTGTTGGGTAGTCATTAGGGAAGATAGGATGGGTCCCTTATAAACTCTAGTATCTAATATACTCTCTGCTAACACCTGCATAGGATATGTGAGGGGATACCTCTATATTCTTAGTCTCATCTATCTCACTATCTACAATATCAACTACTGTAGGTCGGCGTATGGCACAGGGTCTCTGCTAGTATCTCGTTGGATAGGCTTACCAAGGTACTGTCCGAGGGACACCCTATATCAAACCAAACTATCTGATCACCCTATCATAGTAGTATGACATAATGACATGATTGGTAGGACCTTGTAGCAGCTTGCACTGCTGTGAGCATCTCAACTGATGTCAGGTATTCGGACATGCTATCATCTGACAATAAGGTCTCCATATTACATCTATACCTAGTATATGGTCAAAGAATATCCTCCAAAATAGGATATCTCCATGCTACCAGACATCTGCTAGTGGATACATAAAGTTTCTTAGTGTGCTCGCATCTATCATCGCAGGAGTACCCTATGGTCGTGTACATGTGTAATTCTCAAACATCTAAACCTGTAGCAAGGTGCACACTATAATACTCTCCCGCTGGTATCTCACTAACTGACTCAAATCATGATAAAGATGAGCCAACATGTTGTGGCCCCAAGAGATGGTAACCCTGTCACTCTCCATCCTATGTACAAGATGGGTGAATGGTGCTAAAAATACTATACCCTTTGTGTTGGGAACTACAACCAAAGAAAGTATACATAGCATCACTCTCCATACCAAAGGTGTCGAACCTGCTAGTATGGCTGCCATAGAAATATGATCTAATCGGGTCCTCATCTATGGTACTCATCCCAAACAATACTCCATATCTACAAAAATCTAGGGAAGACCTGATGGTACTCTCGGTCTGATAGGTACACCTCGGAATAGAAGTCGTAGGATCCTGTACACATCCTCCAATGTGATCGTGATCTCTCCTGACGGAAGATGGAAGGAACAAGTATCTTCATCCCATCTCTCTATCATGGCTAATATCATGGACCGATGGAACCTCAGTTGTGGTAGGACTGCTACTTAGTACAATCCCACATCTCTCAATAACTGTATCTCACCCTGCTGTAGCTTGGAAACACTCCCTATGATAGACAGTAGTAACCCTCTGAAGGGATGTTCTCAAAGATGAACTAGATCCTGCAATCACAAACATGAATCATATTAATAATTATTCATCAAACATCTACTGTAACCACCTGAGCTAGTCAATGTTGACCTTTTTGGGTCAAGGTTGACAATTATGGGTTAGGGTTGACCTTATTGGGTCAGGGTCAACCTTTATGGGTCAGGGTCGACCTTCACCCCAAAAAGGATAGAACCTTCCTAGTCAAGGTTGACCTTTATGGGTTAGGGTCGACCTTATTGGGTCAAGGTCAACATTTTTGGGTCAAGGTCAACCTTCCTTGTAAAACATGAAATTTTCAATCACAGGCACTAGAAATAGGAACTTACCTCGGGTAGTGACTATCTGCTGGCCAGGTGCTCCCTCAGGACCTCCATGCGGCTGGCTCTAAATTCCTCTCTCTTCGGCATCCTGTCTCCTTTTTCAAACTCTAAAAATGGTAAGAATGAGGAGGTAAGTATCTCTTCCTCTTATTTATAAGCTATAAATTAGGGTTTTTTTAGGGTTTCATTTCAAATTTTCTATGTTAAACTTGAATTTTCCCTTTATATGCATTTAGATAGACATCTATTCTTTTCATCATAACTTGAGTTTGGTAGCTCTGTTTTCAATGCTGTCAGAGGCATTGGAATCATGATTTAGATACCTAACTTATTAAATTATTTTCTAAAGGTTTAGGACCCTTCTAAATAGTTTAGGAAAAGACTTTTCAACAAATTTCATATTCAGTATATAGAAATTACCTTATCACCCCGTTTCACCTTCCATGAATTAGTAAGCCAAATCAGGGGGGCATAACGAGCTCTATATACTTCTCAAGATCATCGTAGTAAGATTTATGTGCTCTTTGGATTTTCATTAACCTTGTGTGCTGCAGGTTGTGGATACTAATGGTTTACTGCATGATCTTTGCATTAAGGACTTGGCTATATCCTTTTCATAATTTATGATGTTTTCTTACTTTAGCTTTCATATTCACGTAGTGTCATATCTAAGCTAAAGTGGGGGCTAAATGAATCATCTTAAAATGGAAGCACTTCCATTTTTGATAGGTTTAGCACCCTCATTTTGTATGTTTGCATATTTAGGATACATTTGTGCTTGATTCTACATGATTAGGTGAAATTAGGGTTAGGATCTTTTTTATCCTCCTAGATTTCCCTTTCCATGGCTCTTTTCTCTAGGTAGGACCTATGTATTGGTCCTCCTGGGCCTCATCATACTCTCTCTCTAGGCCTCTAGGCCTTCTTAACATTCTAGAATATTCCCTCACCTTCCTAGGTCCCCGGCTGACCTAGGAATCCCACAGATACTTTCTGGTGACCTACCTAAAACCTCAGGTCAGGGTCGAGGTTGACCCTGACATAGGTTAGGGTCAAGGTCGACCTTGACCTAGGTCATAGTCAAAGTCAACCTTGACCTAGGTCAAGGGTGAGGTTGACATAGACCTCTGTCAGGTGTTGATCCCCGCTTTCAAATCTAGAGCTTATTGAGGTCCAGAACTTAAAATAGGTCCCCAGGCTCAGATGCGAAAGTGTTTTCTCTGATATTTGAATTAATATATTCCCTCCTTGGTTGGTGATTGTAATTGGACCATGATTTGAGGTGAAATTTGAATTTGGGTCCCTTGCATTTCCCTAGGAGGCCTATGTTGAGATCTCTATATAAACACTCTCTTTTGCCTTCATTTGATCATGAAAGAAAATTGGGAAATGACATGATGAAATGATGATGCAAACAAGAAAGAGGATGATATAGAAGGACAAGCTAGGAGGACATATCATATTTCAATCAAGCATTTTTTAGGACAAGTTATGGTGGACCTTCATTGAAGCAAGAAGGAACTCTCTTTTCCCAACATTCATGCATTCAAAGGATATTATCATGGGGTAGCAATTACGGATTATGAGTTGATGGGATTACTTTAGCCTTTGGGGCTTGGTATTCTTTATTTTTCATATTCAAATATATGCATTTCTTTGTCATTTCTATGTTATGTTAGGATTGTTAATTTAGAAGATTAGATCTTGATATTGTATATTTAAAGACTATTTTAAAAAGAGCAATACACACACATACATTCTATATTCAGGTATTCATGGAGGTGGAGATCATCAAAATGTGGGTTTGACTAAGGAAAAACCCTATATAGCCACCCTAAAACCCCTCTTTCTAGATATTTACAGGTGTTTTTTTTGGGAGTTATAAGTGTAGAACAGCAGATTTGAGACCAAATTTGGATACCCTTTTCAGTGAACTACTGGGATCTAAAAATAGATTCTCTATCGAGGCAGTGTAGATTAGGGTTCACATTATTAGGTTAGGGATGACATTTATTGGTCAAGGTCAACCTTTTTCATAAGATGGAGTCAGATCGGAAAAAAAATTTATGGGTTTTGTTCATATCTACATTTTGGATCCGAATCATACTTCAATTTTTCAACAAATAGTCTACAGACATCAGAAAATGATTTTTTCTAGATCTTCTATATTATGAGGTAGGTATCTTATCCCACTATTTTTTTGCAAGCTTTCCTCCATTTCTTATCATAATAATTAAGTGTAAAAGACTAAAATTGGACTTAGGATCTCTTTCTTTATGTAATTCTCATTATGCAAATCTTACTGAGGAGATCCTTTACAACCCAAATTTAGATCTTACACCATGGATAGAGTTAAATTGTCCAGTATGAGAAGAAAAATATTTATAAGTCTATAGAAACCATTGCATTAGACAAAGAACAACATAAATTTTAATTCACTAAGGTAAAGGAATATTTGAAGGATTTTGGTAAATTGTCAGCCAAGGTTTCTAATTTTTCATTGTTTACTCAAGATTTGGAGCTTAAGAGAAATGAAGCTCAGTAGGTGCTTAACACTTTGATATCTAATTTTGATCCTATTTTACACCTAGTTGTAGGCTATGCATCACAAGTAAAGGTGATAAATAAAAAGTTGAAAACATTGCAAGGAGATAAAAAAAAAAGACAATAACAACATTATTGGAGTTGTAGAGTTATTTGGTTCATACACTTGATGTTATGCAACAGACTGTAAAAGAAGCAGAGTAAAATCTTACATTACCCAATATGAGTACTCTTGAAGCCATGGAAGAGTTATCTTCTATTTGTCATGAACAACTCAAAGTCATTATACATTTGCAGAAATCATGGGAGAATTTATTAGATACTGCAAAAGCAAATTTTAGATATGTTTTTGCAAGGCTGTTATTCGTAAGATTTTCTTCTGAATCTAATTTTTGTACATTTGTCATTATTGTCAAACATGGAGTAATCTGTATAAGTTCATTAAAAGGGGGAGTAATCAGTATATGATTGATATGGTAAAAATATAGTTAAGAAAGTGATCAGTATATAACAGATAATTATATTACCTATTATTTTGTATATATTTTGGTATATATTTTTTCATCAATGTCAATGGGGGAGCTTGTTCGAATTATGATATTTTTTTTGTAGGGAAGTGATGAGTTTAAGTTTTTAATTGCTGGAAACTAATTAAGTCTATTAATTTTGGTGCATAGGTTACCCTAACTGATTGACATGATGAATAGGTGAAGCATATATGGTAAGTGTTATAATCGGTGAGCAAGAAGACATTAATAGTTTTGAGTTTTAATTAGAGCTTGACATGGTGATAATATTGGGAGATGTGATGATTACCTGGGTCTTATTATGATATGTAGAGTACATATTTATGATCGTGATAGTTAACTCAATAGTATATGAAAGATAATTTTTTGGTAATTGTTCTATGTGAACTAGTTGAGGTACCAATTAGAACCTACTGATCAGATGGTTAAGGTGGTTAAGTGAATGATTAGTTTTTGTATTAAATTTTGGTATTACATTTTTGGGTAGACATATAAAGATTTATTGATGTACAGTTTCATGATTTAAGTCAAATTGATGGATGACTTGTGGATTGTATTTTAATGTTTAGGTGACTTAAGGACAACTATATAAAGGGATGCTAAATCAAATATTTAGGGTTTTTTATCATATTTTTGGTGGTTTTGATCAGAGACAAAGATTGTGTATTGTGTCAAGATTTGAGAGAATGAATTGGATCTTACAGGAAAGCAGTGTCATTCCAAATCATAAAATTAAGTTCTTTGCTCAAGGCTAACTCTAACAAATTAGCAAGGCTGAATCCCTTAATAGGGTGGATCCTAATAGATCTTATTATGTAAATCCTCTAGCAAGGTGACTTCTGAGGAGTTAAAAATCCTCTAGTAGGGTATATCTTAACATATGATCTCATTTTACTTCTAATAAGGTACTAGTCGCTCCTAACAAGGAGAGCCCCTAATAGGATATTGTAATCTCCTAATGGAGAAACTCTATTAATTACAGTGAAGAGATTGGTTGGTTTCATCTCCATCATATTTTTTTCCTCTAACAAGGGTTTCCATGATAAAATTAGTGGTATTATGGTTTTTTCTTTATGGTTGATAGAATTACTTTAATTCTATTGCATAGTTACACTTACTTGTTTTATTTTGTGGAAGTTACTTAAGATAATAGTCAAATCTTTGGTTGAATTAGTATATGTTATATTTAAATTGATTCAACCCCCACCCTCTCTAATTTATTCTATATATCAAAGAAGAAGAAGACCTAATATCAGAGATTGGCCTAATTGATTATGAATGGAATAGATCTACTATTTTGACTACAAATGGCCATTTGGAAAAGCTCATGATCAGAGTAGCTAAACTTGAGGAATTTCTTGAGAATGAGAACAATGGTGCTAGACACAGCTAAACCTGAGGAATTTCTTGAGAATGAGAACAATGGTGCTAGACATGTGAAAGGTGAAATTTATAAGTCTGGACATGTCAAGCTTGACACTAAAATATTGATGAAGAACAAAGAAAAAAAATAAGAAGAATAAGACCAAGAATATTTTGGTAAAAGGACCTAAATCTCAAAGATTTAGAGGTAAGTATTTTTCTTGTGGAAAGTTTGGATATTAAGTTGCAGACTGAAAAAAGAAAAATCATATTTCTACAAACAAAAGACATAACCAATATTTCAGTGGACAATTCAAGCTTGACATAGCTACTGAAAAGATAATTTTTATTCTAGAAGAAAAAACATCTTTTTAGTGGACAAGTCAAGCTTTACACTAAAAAAGAGAAGAAGAAAAAATAAAACAAGAAGAAGAAAGAAAAGAACATGCCAAAGAAGAGAAATAAGATGAAGAAGACTTTGGTAAAAGGATGTAAATTTAAGAGATTCAGAGTTAAGTATTTTTTTTGTGGAAAGTTTGGACATAAAGTTGTAGACTGCAAGAAGAAAAATCATCTTTCTATAAACAAAAGACATAATCAAAACTCAAGTATATGTAGTTGTATCAAAAGGTTGAATGATATTGTTAAAATGGAGATAAGTATATGTCCATGAATAAGAGATGATGACAGTGTGTTGGTTGTCGAAACTAGATATTTCCAAACTCTAAAGATATGCTAAATATTATGATAAGATTTAACAACAAGGTCCCTCCAACAAACAATAATGATCAATATGATCTAATGACCAAGGTGGATGCACTAAAAAATCTTATAACTTCTCTCTTTCAAACAATCAATTGAATAGATTCTAGCAGATTTGATTAATTTTTTATATTGATTATTCCAACTTTGCATGAGAATTGAAAATAATATGTTCTTATTCTAGTTTTATCATTACTTATAACTTATAACTCTTTGCACCCTATATTTTCTTATTATCTTCTACTATTTTACTTTTGATAACTTTCTACTTGCTTGAAATAAAAAATGAAATTGGTAGTTTATAAAATTAATATTCCTTGAAAGAATACAAGACCAGTCCCTTAGCATAACTGGGAAATAGAGTCACTTCTTATCAGATCCTCATGTACAAATCTATAAGATGGTATCTTATCCTTCAGATAAGCCATCAACTATCCACTCCTACCAATATATAATGATTAAGAACACAACACATTAACCAGTCCAATTGATTTTAATTTATTTTCTCTGAATCAGATAAAAGATATGAGAACAACTTCATAGATGAATTTTGATGATCAGATCAATATGAAGGAAAATTAATCTTTCTACACAAGTTTTAAAAATGACAATTGATCTTCATAGCCAATAATTATAGAGGACTAACCAAATAAGAAAATAACTTTCATACCATAATTTTGGAAAAGAAAAATTGAATCTTTGTATTGATTCAAAAAAAAAGGTACAATATGAGTTCTCTTTTTTCAACCAGTATTCTATTCTATTATTCTATCTATCTCCCCCCTGCCTATTGTTAGGACTGTAAAAATTTGGTTACCATGGTGCAGTTCTTGCCTTTTTCTACAATGTTTGAGCCTAGTTCTTAAACCCTATTTGAAATTTCTTCCAAGCCCTAGCTTCCATGGTGTTTAGGTCCTTTGTGTCTTTAATAACGTCCTATTACCTTTTTGGGCCACTTGTGTTCATTTACCCATGTGCCTTAAGTTATAACTCACGGGGGTCACTTCTTTTAATTCCTAAGTCCTAGCGAGGACCCTACCTTAATTTTTCCTATTATTAAAAATCCTCATGGTATTTCTCTCTTATCAGATGTCATGAAAGTTGTTTTTGATGCAATGTTAGGGATAATTCCTTGATCCAAAGTTTCCCGATGTTTAGTGTTCAAGGAATTATGCTTGGGCACAAAGTATTCATCTTCAAATTGTGGGCCCGACATCTTCAAGGCTAGCAACAAGGATATTGTTCAAGTAGAACATAATTGATCTTAAAGTTGGTGTGATTATGGTAACAAAATCTATAGGGAGCATATCCTTCATGGAATTGTGCCTATGTGACACATGGAAATTTGCGGGACAATTGTAGAGCCAAAGGAACACAAAGGAGAGTCAGCTTAAGGAAGATCAAATAGTTGGTGTGATACCGCAATGCAAAGATACATGAAGGTTATACATCATGTGTTCACACCTATGTGACGCATTTCATATGATGCGACCTGGTCATTACTATAGTAAAGATAAAGGTGTATTAGATTAGCATTAATTTAACTATGTGTGCAATCTTGCGAAGAAAAGATGAGGATTGTTTATTCTCCATGGAATCAGGCCTTTGCAACATGTGTCTAGATCAGATCATGGGTCTGGGTTTTCAACTAATGATAAAGGTAAATCATATATGATTCAATCCAATGGTAGGCATGATCCCTTCTTCACAAGTTCTGCAATGGATAGTCTTCACGTGATCACGCATAAGTGACACCTGTTTAGGTTGGTCATTGTAGGTAAAGAGGAATAAATCATTTCCAAGGCTAATAATGCAGTGCCACATGGATGTCCAAGGATTTGTTGATTGGGCTTAAGTGTTTCATTTTCTTAGGCTTGAGGGTATTTTAAGATATTGATCAACGACCACATTTTAAAGATGAATTCATGGTTTGATCTTGATCGTCGATGGAATTCCACACCAGGTGTGACCCTTGAATCAAAAATTTTAATATTTAAATGTTTCTAGAGGGGTTTTTGGCCATGGCGTAGTGTTCCAAGTTTCACAGAGGTAGATGGATGAGTCTTATCTTTAGAGTTTCATTTATGTAGCCATAGGGTGCTAAAGGGATAGATTTTTATGACTGTCACTTCATAAATTTTTATTGGTGATGACTCTAGTTTCTAATCATATTTGCAGATATTTTGTAACCTTAGTCTAATTCATGTCTATTCTTCCTTAATGTTGGCTTGCTTGCCAAGTTTTGGTGGATTTTTTTTAGGTTTTCCTTCTACCCTAAGGTGGTCCAATTTCATGGTGTCTAATTGGTATAATTAGAGTTTTCTAGGTCATTTGTAAGGATGGGATATTTATGGCACAGAAGGCTTGTAAGATCCACATATTTGATTAAGACTATCAGTGGTTTCTTTGGCTCTAGTTTAAAATTTTTCAAATGTTTTAGCATAATATATGTGCGTAACTTCTTGTTATTTCTGAGATCTTAATGAGTAATTTGTTTATTTAATTTCTTGTATTCATTTGGATTGGTTATTAAGGACATCTCAATCCATCACTCTGTAAGGTAGAGGGTTTAATTGGTTTAGGGTTTCTTTCAGGGAGAATTAAATTCATTAAAGAAGTTTCAGTGGGTAAATAAATGTAATGAATTTGATGATTATATTTTCTTTGAAGAGTGTGAATTTAGTATGTAAGGCATAGTCAAGTTCATAGATCATTTGAAGGTTTTAGATTTTATGTGTATTTTTGCTAAGAATCTTTTCATTTAGAGTCACTTCATACCAAATGGATAGGGCACTAGTCTAGTATGTTAGAATGTGTGGTTCTCATAAATCTTTATAAAATATGTTACCATTTACACATTTTATGTTGCATCCACTATGCATGTCGATTTGTGATACTATTGGATATTGAAGGAAGAAGAGAGGTAATAACCACCTGAGTTTGTGGAGCTCAAAGTGTAGAAGGTTTAAGGACCTTGTTGAATGTTGTTTATTTTCCTTGTTGAATCAGTGTTTGGGCCTATAGAGGAATATACCTAAGCCACAGGTATACAAGGGATTAGCAAGAAAAAAGAACCAACTAAAATATCCACTCTATTAGGGAACTAAGAGATAAGTTCATTTCAAAGTTTCCTTTAATATTTGCAAAATTTAAGGGTCAAGTTATAGTTTTTCAATTCCCCAAGTTGGTTGGGGTGGCGACTCCGAGTTTGGTTAGCTAGTTTTTTAGTTGAAATCACAATTTTTTTTTAGGTCTTGTTTGTTCAATATACAACAAACATGATAAATACCATAGAACATATGAAGGTACATCCTGAATTTGAATTGGAGGGTGGGCTCCAAAAGCCTATTAGAAGAAATTGGTCAAAAAGAACAGTTTCTAGTAGTATAGATTCTTGGAGGCCTAAGACTTCAATTATGGATCATCCCTTGGGTTCTTTCCTTGAAGGGAGTACTTCTTCTTCTATAGGTAGTGAATCATATGGGTTAGGCTTCTATGACAACATGTTTTATACTTGTCCAAGAAAATGTATCTCAGCAAAAGGATGTAACATAGGTTCAATATAGACTAGATAATGAAAATAAAAATATTGGGGATTTTAGAACTAGAAATATTTCAATTTTGGATAATTTTCCCCAAGATATAAGTAATAAACATTTTCTGCAAAATGATCCTTATGAGAAAGCCATTAACTAAAGGGATTCAGATTTGATAAACTTAGAAGATTATAAAAACTTTGACATTACATTACCTAATCCTGATGAAATTTTTGGAAATAATGATTCCTTAAGAAGAGAAATATAGGAACTAATTATTTTAAGGAAAATAATGGAAAAAGATAGAGAGAATGATGTCATCATAGCTATGGTTGAAAATAAGAACTTGCAAAGAATGCGAGCTCAATAAAAGTTGGGGATTCAAGGCTTAAAACAAGGTTGCAAGGGTTTGAATAAAGAAACTTTTGGTGATGTGGATTCCTTGAGGAGGGAATTTAGATAGAATGAGAGTTATTTAAATAAAAATTATGTGGAACAGGATCCTATGATCATAGAAATTGTGGGTTGGAAAAGTGAAAAACCTTTAGGGGCTCATGTTTACTTACAAGATCCTCCTTCAGTCAGTACAAGTAACCCTAGATTAGACAAAGGTAAATAGAAGGTTACTTGTGTACAAATTAATGAGCCCAAAGATGTAGTAAAGGAATCTCAGGGTATGTCTTGACTTGACATAGAGTTAGAAAGAGCTAGGAGAATAAAAGATGATATTGTTAAACAGTTAGAAAAAGAAAATTTAGATGTTGTTACTGCAGAAATAAAGAAGAAAATTTCATTTTTGCAGTTTTCTACAGATCTTAAGGCAGTTAGTACTACTTCTAATACTCAAGGTAGCATTGGATTAGGTCCTATGGTGCAGACAAAAAATCTTAGCACGAATGTCCTGGGAGCTAGTTCATTTCAGGGCATTGCAAATAAAAAACAAGGTGTTGGTGCAAGTGGTCAAAATATTGAGGGTGGTTTTCAGAGAAGACCCATGCATTTTGAGACATATAATAAATTACTTTTTGATGGAATTATAGGCCAACCAAATGTATTTCCAAATGAAATAAGGGATAGAATCCCTAAGTTTAGTGGAAATAATGTAATAACTAGTAATGAGCATCTAAAGGACTTCTTTGATAAGATGAATGATTTTTAAATAGAGCATGAGGATGTTGTCATGAAGCTATTTTTGAAATCCTTAATTGAAGATGCCATAGATTGTTACCATGGATTAGATTATGGTATTATTAGTTGATCGGATGAGTTTACACAATATTTTAAAAATCAATATGGTGACAAGGTGAACTCTAGATTTATGCTGAATGAATTCAATAATGTCAAGAAGTTTTAAAATGAGAATGTAATTGAATTCAATATAATATTTCAAAAGGCTATGCATATAATTTTCCAAGTGTTGAGGCTAGATGAAAATGTCTATCTTACTACATATTGCAATGCATTGGATGAAATATTTCCTATCTTGTAACAAATAAAAATCCTAGTACTTTGAGGGATGCTTACATGATCACAATTAATATAGAAAGTAATAAAAGGGCTTCAGGTAAAATTTGAAAGAGCGATGATGGTAGATTATGGAAAGATCCTAAGGGTTAGCCTAATAGGTTTCTCAAAGAAGAGGACAAGGTTGATAGAGTTGACAAACTAGTTATTGCAATCAAAGACCTTACTGTTGAGATGGATAAGAATGAATGGGGATTTTAGAATAAAAGACAACATTTTCAGAGGTCTGATAATCCTTATAGATTGTATGAGATTCCCTATAAGACAAATTGGAGGGGTGGTAAACCTGTACTAGAAGGAACAAGTGGTACAAAAAATAGAGAAAATATCGACCCTTTAAAGAGGAACATTGCACACAATGTAGAGAATGATTCTTGGTGTGTGTCCTACAATATGCCACATTCTTCTCTTGAATGTATGGTTTCACAAGCCTTAGCAGGATCAACTAAAAATGAGGATGAAAAAAGTGATTAGCGGGAGCAAGGGACTCAAATAAATATTTTCATGACATATGCTAGAGAAGAGAGTGATTATGATGCAGGAGCATCCTAGGTGTAAGGGCAATCTTGCATCACCCAAAAATATGTGTTTTTCTATTCAATAAGGGCTATTTTGTACAAAGCTGCTATTTTTGGAAACTTACTATTTTTAGTAAGTTGGTCGTTTGAACTTAGAATGTTCTAATTTTCCAGGTGAAGGTTCATCTTAGTCATATAAGAATGCTAGTTGAATTTCATTGCCTAATCATTTGTATTGGCGAAGTTATTAAGGATTTACTGTTGAGATTTTAGGGTGCAAAACCTTTGAGCTCAATTTTTAGGACTTTAGAGGCTCCAGATTGAGGTCAAACCCCCGGCTGACTGGAACTTCATGAGTTAGGCATTGTAGATCATAATCTCCCCTTTCTGGAAAGTTAGGCACTATAGATCGCGATCTCCCCTTTATGGAAAGTGGTTATAATAGCCAATCGGAGCTATGGTTTAAAAGTTATGGCTTTCAGAAGTTGGGATACCTAATCTCATGTTTAGTAAATATTTAAAGCTGACCCTTTTTGTAATAAAAGTGAAAAATAATTAAATGCTAAGGGTAGTCGGCCTTAATGGCTATATTTCTAGAACCTTCTTGGGTGGTGGAAAATTGCCAATTTAAGGGAGGCCCGTGGTGTTTTCTAGGGTAGTTCTGGGTGGTTATTTAAGGCTTTGTCCTACAGATGTTTGTAAGGGATGCCCATGTGGCTTTTGATATTGTAATTTTGAAGTTTGTAATTCCACATTTGTGGAGCCAATAAGAAGCCAATTTCTTGTTCTTGCAAATTTTTGTTGTTTCTCTTTGTTTCTTTCATGTACTTGTGGTATTAAGGGGAGTCCCCTTCATCAAGTGGTATCAGAGTGAGAAGTTCTTGAGTGTGTAGACAGATCACCGACTGTGAGGCAGTTTGCACAAGAACCATGGTTAGGGTTTCAGTGATAAGCATAAAAATTCCTCCACGAAGGGAGTTTGGCAGAAGAGCCAGAGGTGTACCACCCAAGGTTAGAACCCTCTAGAGACAAGTGCAAGCATTACAGGAAGAGATTCACAGAGGTGTGAATCTTGCCGTAAGAGAGGAAAGTGAGGATGAAGCCAACATAGAAGGAGATTCTGATTAGAAATACAAAACTTTGAACCAAGAGGAGGAAAGGCTTTTCCCCATTTCCAAGATCGAGAAAAGACCTAAGCTTGAGGTTCCCACATTTTTGGGAAATCTTAACCCAGAAGAGTTGATCAACTGGATCAATGAAATAGAAGAATATTTTGAGTATGAAGATATTGAGGATCCTGATAGGGTCAAATTTGCGAAGGCTCGACTGAAGGGTCATGCGAAGATCTGGTGGTGGGAGATTTAGTTGGAGCGAAATAGAAGAGGAAAGGAGAAAATCAAAAGATGGGATCAGATGGTGGATAAATTGAAGCGACAGTTCATTCCTGTTGATTATGAGCTTGATCTACTGAATAAAATGCAAGGTTTGAAGCAAGCAGGAAAATATGTCCAAGAGTATATGGAGGAGTTCTATCGAATCCTCATCCGAACAGGCCATGTGGAAGCTGACAAGGAGAAAGTTGCCCATTACCTTAATGGGTTGAGGTTGAGAATTCAGGAGGAGTTGAACCTAATCTAAATGAATAGTATTGAAGAGGCCTACCAGTTTTCCCTAAAGGTAGAGTAAAAGTTGAACAAGAAGTTTGAAAGCAGGCAAAGCAGAAGAGGTCGCGGTGGAAGATCTGGTGGATGATCTTATGGAGGCTGAAATGAAGATCAGAAAAAGAAGGATGAGGCCAGTACTAGTTAGGGTCAGAGGGGAAATAATTTCAATCAAAATAATAGAGATCAAAGAGGAAGAGGACAAGGACAAGGAACAGGAAGAGGAGGCTTCCGTGGAACATGTTTTCACTGTGGAGAAGGACATAGGTCATATGAATGTCCTCAATGCCAAGGAAGGGCAGATAGGAGAAATGATGGCTAGGCTAGAGTTGCACATGTGGATGAAGATGAAAAATCATCTCATTCTGAAGATGCTGAAGGAGGAGAAGTCCTAGTTAACAGAAGAGTCCTGCTAAGTGGTGAAAATGAACTTGAGCAAAGGAGGAGCTTGTTTCGCACTAGGTGCAAGTGTGAGAATAAGTGTTGTGATGTGATTATTGAT
>MU227964.1:594528-671560 GCA_018584345.1 Thuja plicata | reverse complement strand
TTTTTGGAAACTTACTATTTTTAGTAAGTTGGTCATTTGAACTCAGAATGTTCTAATTTTCCAGGTGAAGGTTCATCTTAGTCATATAAGAATGCCAGTTGAATTTCATTGCTAGATCATCTGTATTAGCGAAGTTACTAAGGATTTACTGTTGAGATTTTAGGGTGCAAAACCTTTGAGCTCAATTTTTAGGACCTTAGAGGCTCTAGATCGAGGTCAAATCCCTAGTTGACTAGCGCTTCGCAAGTCAAGCATTGTAGATCGTGATCTCCTCTTTCCAAAAAGTGGTTATAATAGCCAATCGGAGCTACGGTTTAAAATTTATGGCTTCCAGAAGTTGGGCTACCTAATCTCATGTTTAGTAAATATTTAAAGCTGCCCCTTTTGTAATAAAAGTGAAAAATAATTAAATGCTAAGGGTAGTCGGCCTTAGTGGCTAGATTTCTGGAACCTTCTCAGGCGGTGGAAAATTGCCTATTTAAGGGAGGCCCGTGGTGTTTTCTAGGGCAATTATGGGTAGTTATTTGAGGCTTTGTCCTACAGATTATTGTAAGGGATGCCCATGTGGCTTTTGATATTGTAATTCTGAAGTTTGTAATTCTACATTTGTGGAATCAATAAGAAGCCAATTTTCTGTTCTTGCAAATTTCTATTGTTTCTCTTTGTTTCTTTCATGTACTTGTGGTATTAAGGGGAGTCCCCTTCATCAGATTAACCATATGATGTTATGCATCATACTATCAATGTTGCTAATGCAAAGGATGAACATGTTCAATTAAGAAGACCTAGTGATGAAGAGGTGAGATCTCTCACTGTTGCTGCAATTGCTCAGGCTAGGAGAACTTACAATTTAAGAAATAAGAAAGTAGATAGGGATCAAGGAAATCTATGTTCATTATTTTTCAAAGAAGGTTCTCCTGGGCCCTCAATTCAAAACAAAGACAATATTCTAGATCCAAGCAAAATTACCACCATTACTTAGCAAAGAATAGGAAAATCAAGCGAGAACAAGGATAAAGATTCCACTAAGGATTTCTTTACCTTTTCAGCTTGAGACATGAAGCATACATTATCTCAGATAAAGGTGGCAGTACATTTGATTGAGATGTTGAAGATAAGGAGCATAGAGGAGCTAATTTCTCTTTACTCAAAAGTATACCTAATGATGTTTTCCATGTTACAAAGACCATCAAGAAAAAAAGGATACGATGAGGAGCAGGAAGATCCTATATTTTATGTAGGGAAAATTATTACTCAGGAGAACTCTCAGGTAGACACTTTTTATGTGACTTTGCTTGCAAATAACCTATTAATAAAAAAATGTATGATAGATTCAGGTGATGCAGAAAATGTAATGCCTTATGTTGCTATGAAGGATTTGGGATTAAGGGTTGATACATATTTTGGAAGATATTTTTCTATGGATAATAGAGAGGTAAATGTGGTGGAAACCTTAAAGGACATTGAGGTCAAGATTGCTGGTTTTCTAAAGGCTATTTTCGAAATGGATGTTGTTGTGGTTGATACACAACCTCATTATGGTATGTTGTTATCTAGATAGTGGGGAGTAGCCATTGGAGGACCTCTATAAGTGGACCTATCATATGATAATATCACTATCAATGAGAGTGATGTTAAGTTGTATAGAGAGCCAGGTGGTCCAATGATAATTAAGAGAAGGGATCCAAGGGTGCTAAATTATTTCATGAATGTTGACATGGAAAATTTCAAGATTGAGCAAGATAGGTCAAGAGTTGAGGATCAAGACCCAATTGTGGGTGAAACACAATCACATCATGATTAGATATGGAAAATTTACTTTGATGGTGCATTCTCCAAGGAAGGATATAGAGTTGGTCTAGTTTTTAATTCACCATAAGGTACAACTTCTAAGTATTCATTCCTCTTAGCTTTCCAATGTACAAGTAACACTGTAAAATCTAAAGCATTGTTGTTAGGCTTAGAGGTTGCAATAAAAAATGGGATAAATTTGTTAAGACGATTTGGGGACTCAGAGCTAGTAGTTTCCCAAATTAGATCCATTTATTCTATTAAAAATAATATATTAAAATTAGACAAGCATGCAGTTTGGGATAAGATATAATTTTTTGTGCTTTCTCCATTGAATGATTAGAAAGATCCAAGAACATTATGGATGATTTACTAGAAAGTCTAGCCATAAAAAATGATGATATAACTTTGGTTGGGTTTTCTATGATTGAAACTAAAATTGGGCATTCTATTCCTGATAATGTTTGTAATTCACAAGTTTTTGAGGATGACAGTTATATTCTCAGGTCCATTCAATGTATGGATAGTTATGAGGGTGAGAGAATTGATTGTAATTCTATAGTTGAATTCATAGATGATAAGCAAGCTATTTTTGGGTCTAAGGTTGTTCAGTTGACAAAAAATTTAATACCCAAGGGTTTGGTTTAATTTGAGGGCATGTTCAATAACAATGATAGTCACTTATTTGAAAGTGATGATTTTCAAATGGTGAGTGTTGAGGGGATAAATTTAGGGTTAGAGGAAGTTTCTAAAATGGTATACATCTGGAACAACTTACCCCTCACATCAAAGAAAATCTGATGAATTTATTGAAGAAATATAAGCATGTTTTTCCCTAGTTATATGATGATCTTATAGCCTACACAGAGGACTTGTTCCAGCATCAGATTCCTCTAAAGCCTGATGTGAAAACCTTTAGATAGAAGCAAGACCAATAAATTCATTGTTAGCATAAAAAATGCAAGAAGACTTAATGAAACTCAGGGAGGCTCAAATTATAAAACCAATAAGCCATTCATCTTGGGTTTCAAATTTTATACCAGTCATAGAAAAGAATAGAGATATCAAGCTTTGTGTTGACTTCAGGAACCTAAATGTATCACCAATCAAGAACAATTATTCCTTTCCTAATATGGAGGCTATGTTGCAAAGAGTTTCAAGATGTGAGCGTTTGTCCACAATGGATGGGTTTTCAGGTTACAATCAGGTTTGGGTAAATGAATTAGAGAAGTTCAAGACAACTTCTACTACCCCATGGGGGACTCATATTTATGTAAGAATGCCTTTTGGTCTTATGAACTCAGGGGCCATTTTTCATATAGTAATGGATGTCAAAATTAGTATAAAAGGATGCTTAATCACTTCATTTGACCATTCACAATTTCAATAAGAAAAGATAACTTTTACATAATTTATCCATTACATGTTCAAGCAATGAATCGCAAGCTATCAAATTCAATAGGCATGCAAGGATTTCAAGAAAAGAAAGGATTCATTAAAGGCATCCATTCCATTAAATAAAACATGTATTTCCTTCAATAGATCTAGCTTATTTCTTCATTGGAGATAATGGAGTTGGCTATTAAGGGAGGAGATCTAAATATAACAACATTGCAGAAGAATTCAAGAGTTCAAGCATACTTACATCCATGATCTATGGTTTGGAACTCATATATCTATTTCATTTGTGAAAGAGTTCATAAATGTAATTATGGTTGTTTATCAGGATGATCTAACTGCATACTCAAAGAAAGCTGAGGATAATTGTTGGCATCTAGAGAAATTTTTTGGTAAGGCTTTGGAGTTTGGAGTGTCTCTTAATCCAAAAAGTGTCACTTTTCTATTTTAGAAGGAAAATTACTAGGGCATAGGTTGTCTAGAGAAGGAGTGAGAATTGATCTAGAGAGGATTGAAGCTATTAGTAAGTTGACTCCTAAGAATACCAAGGAGGTACAATATTTCCTAGGAAAGATAAATTTTGTAAGAAGGTTTATTGCAAATTTTGCAGAATTTATAAAATATATTGCCAAGTTGTTGAAGAAATGTGTTAAGTATGGTTGGCATGAAGAAGCTCAATGATCTTTTGATAGGATTAAGTTTGATATTCAGGAAGCACCTGTTTTAAAATCTCGTAACTTTGAGTTTCCATTTTCTTTTTTGTTGTTCTTTTTTTATTGCATACCATTGGTACAGTACTTTTATAGAAGGACAAAGAAGGATTTGAACTTCCTATTACATTTTTCAACAAAACTTTGCAGGAAGTAGAATTAAATTATGAAATTATGGAAAAAAAAATCATATGCCTTAGTTATATTTTAGGCCTTATTTGGTATGTGCCAAGGTAATTGCTTATGTACCTCATGTTGTTTTTAAGGATATTCTTTTGCAAAATGAGGTTACTGGTAAGAGGTGTAGGTGGATCATGAGAATACAAGAATTTTATTTGGAGATCTAGATTGCTAAATAGGTTAGAGGCTTGGGGTTGGCAAAGCTCATGACAGATACAAATACGAAGATTACCCAAGTAAATAATGTACAAATGAATGAAATGTGAACTAGCATTGAGATGGAACCATGGTATACTAATAATGTATATTTATTTAAGAATATGAATTTTCTTAAGAATATGATAGAAAATCAAAGGAGGACTCTCAGACTTTAGGCTCAAAAATATCTGTTAATTCAGGGATATTTATATTGGAAAAACATAGATGTAGTTCTCTTGTTGTTTTTAGATAAGGCTCATTCTAAGAAAGTATTTAAAGAAACACATAATGGTGTATGTGGAGGGCACTATTCAGTAAAGAAAACTACACATAAGATACTTAGAGCTGGTTTCTATTGGCCTTGTTTGGTCAAGGACACACATCAGTTTGTGCAAAAGTGTGAATCTCGTCAGAAGTTTTCAAATAAGCTAAAGTATTCTGGGGCTTTGCATTTTAATCCAATTTTAGTTGAGATTCCTTTTTCCCAATGGGGAATTGATTTTATTGGAGAGTTTTCAGAAAATTCTAGTGGGGGTCACAATTGGATTCTTGTTATCGGTGAATATTTCACAAAATGGGTTGAGGCTATACCAACCAAGAGGGAAACCAGTAGGGTGGTCATTGATTTCCTAATGGATAACATCTTCACTAGGCTTGGTGTTCCAACAAAGCTAGGTATGGATAATTCTATGTTGTTTTAGGTTTGAAGAATATAAGGATTTTTGTCACCAGTATGGTACAATAGTTTCATATTCTTCACAATATCATGCATAGAAAAATGGACAAGAAAAATCAAGTAACAAGAGCATTATGAATATTATCAAGAAAACATTAGAGAAGAACAAAAAGTCTTGGGATTCAAATCTTAAGTTATCTTTGTGGGCTAACAAGATAAAAATAAAATAGAGCTATAGGTGTATCCCCTTTTGAGATGGTTTATGGAACACAAGCTAGATTACCATTAAACAATTAATTTCTAGTCTACAATTTCATCCAAGATGAAGACATAGAAGTAACAGAGCCAATGCAAAACAAAATATTGTAGTTAGTGGAGTTAGATGCGATTAGAAGTGAAGTGCAACTGCAAAATCAGAAGATCTAGTAATAGTCCAAGTACCTATTTGAAAAGAGATAATTAGAAAGGAAATTTCATGTGAAGTACATGGTGCTCCAATGGAATGAAGGATTAGAAGACAAAGGGAAGCATGGAAAATTTGAGTCCTTATGGTTAGGACCATTTATTGTGCAAGATCTACATGGCAAAGATTCATATTTCTTGTAAATCCCTACTAGTGAAGTGCAAGACTTGCCTATGCACGGATATTATCTAAAACTATTTTTCTCCTAATTCATGTTTCATGTGTAGTAATATATGTATATATGTACAATTTTAGGGTTTTTGTACAATTTTTGGTCTACGTTGCAGAGTGTTGGTGTTCTAGTGTTGATCTTGTGATCAACCTTCCTCAATTGGAGCTACTGTTAGGAATCCAAAAAAAATTTCACGATGGTGTTGTTCATGAATGTTTCTATAATGTGTGAGCCTATTTATTAAATTCTATTTGGCATTGGTTCCAAGCCTAGGAGCTTCTATGGTGTTTAAACCATAGGTTCTTTTTTCCTTTTATAATTTTGCATTACCTTTTTTGGTCACTTGTGTTCATTTATCTATGTGCCTTAAGTTATCACTTGCGGGGGATCATTCCCTATAATTCCTAAGTCTTAGTGAGGCACATGCTTTAATTTTTACTATGTTTAAAACTCCCTATGGTATTTATCACTTTTTATATGTCATGCAAGTTATTGTTGACACAACGTTAGGCATAATGCCTTGATCAAAAGTTGTCCATTGTTTAGTATTTAAGGAATCATGCCTGGGCACAAAGTGTCCATCTTTAGATTGTGGGGCCAATATCTTCAAATATAGTGGCATGGATATTGTTTGAGGAGATCATAATTGATCTAACAGTAAGAGTGATTATGGGAACCAAAGTTGCAGCGAGGATATCCTTCACAACATCGCACCTACGCGACACATAGAAAGTGGAGGGAAAAGTGTAGAGCCAAAGGAACACAAAGGACACTCAAATTAAGGAAAATAAAATGGTTAGCGTGCTACAGCTATGTGAAGATTCACAAAGGTTATTCATCACAAGTTCACACCTGCATGACGTGTTTCACATGATGGGATCTAGTCAAAGCTACAATAAAGATAAAGGCAGATCAAATCAAAATTAATCTAACAGTGTGCACGATCCCATGAAGAGAAGATGAGGATTATTTATTCTTCAAGGAATCATGTCTTTGTGACATGTGTCTAGAGCAGATCATGGGTCTAGGTTTTCAAATAATGATAAAGGTAAAGAAAATCTAATTCAAACCGACGGTAGGCATGATGCCCTTATTGCAAGTTGCATAATGGATAGTCTTCACAGGATCACACCTGAGTGACATCTGTCCAAGTTGCTCAGCATAGGTAAAGAGGACTAAAGAATTTCAAAGGCCAATAATGTAGTTTCATATGAATGTTTAAGGAGATTTTGATTGGGTTTAAGTGTTTCATTTTCTCAGGCTTGAAGGTGTTTTGAAGATGAATTTAGGGTTTGATTTGAGTTGTTGATGGAGTTCTCAACCAAGTGTGACTGTTCAAATAGATATTTGAATATTTAAATGTTTCTAGGGGTTTTTTTAACCATTTTCATAGTGTTCCAAGTTGTAGAGAGCTACATTGATGAGCCTAATTGTTTGAGTCGCATTTATGTAGCCATAGGGTGCTAAAGGGATAGATTTTTTATATTTGTGACCATAAATATTGACCTATGATGACTTAGGTTACTAATTATATTTGTAGATATTTTGTAACCTTAGTGTGCTCCTTTTCTATTCTTCCCTAATGTGGGCTTGGTTTCTAAGTTTTGGTGGTTGCGTTTTAGGTTTTTTTCTACCCTAAGGCGATCCAAACTTGTCGTGTCTAATTGGTATAATTAGAGTTCTCTAGGTCATTTGTTAGGATAGTATTTTTATTCCATAGAAGGATTGTAAGATTTACATATTTGATTAAGAATATCATTGGTTTCTTTGGTTCTGATTCTAAATGTTTCAGATGTTTTAGCATAATATATGTCTGTAACTTCTTGTTATTTGTGATATATTAGCGAGTAATGTCTTTGTTTCAGTTATTATATTCATTTGTGATAGGGAGATGCTTAGATACCTATATGAGTTATCTTGAACTCTTCTTAGGTCACTCCTAGGACACTTAGGTCTTCCTCAATCCACCCTCCAAATCTTGGAAAGATTCAATTCTTTCCCTCTCTTAAGGATCTTCCTATCTTACTAGGTCTCCATCCTTTGTTCTTTACAAGAATTCCTTTCAAATATACCTCCCAATCCCTAGTGATTATTTTGGATTGTAGGAGGGCCAAGGTTTCATTCAAATTCAATATTGAATCCTAACATGGGTCTTAAGTTTCCAGTCAGACCATTTTACCATGGCTTGCAAATTTCCTATCTTTTAGGCCTTGTAGCCTTTTTCTCCAATTAGGCCTCCTAAAAGATAGGAATGCACATTTTCAGTAAAAAAACCTCAAAGGAACCCTAAATTTATTTTGGAATTTCACACCTACCACTCAAGACCTTCAATATTTTTGTGGTCTCAGGTCTCAACCCTATCTGTACACCCTGTTTTAGAAATAGGGCTTCTTCAAGTTTCCTAGTCCAGTTCTTGGTCTTTGGCCTCAAAACTTGGTGACTTGGTTTCTTGGGAACTCCTCCTCACTCTTGATTAATTGAAAAATACATATCATTTCATCCATGGACATATTGGCTCATGAAAACATACCTCTTGTATTTACCAATCATTTCTTCTTGGTCTTGCTAGCCGGGCTACAACCGCAGCTCGCCTAGGACAAGACCTTAAAAATAGGTGCACACACTTCTAGAGCTCCTCATTCCAGATTCTTGAATCTCCATGGACCTATTCTCCATTTCCAAGTGGCCATATAGAAATAATTGTGGGAAATGGAGTTAGGTCCACATCTTTGCCCCTGTGTCAGAACTGGACAGTAAACTATCTAAAACAAACTAATTTACAAAAACTAAAAGGAAAGTAATTATAGAGAAAAATAAATATTGTAAACACTTTAAAATATACCCAAAAATGGCATCAAATGATCACATTCCTCAATCTAATCCATGCACAACAAGAAAAACAAAAATTTCTTTAGTTCTGCTACTCTGTCATTCAAAACTGATTGGCTACAAAACCCAAAATCCGTACAATGACTTCCAACCCCTAAAATTAGGGTTTTCCTCCCTTATATCCCCTCAAAAAATGTGCCTAAGTCATTGGATGGGTTCAAAAAATACTTAAACCTTGAAACCCTTAAGACAACCAAAAATGTTGTCAGCAACTTTTAAAAGTTGCTAATGTTGCATAGCAACATTTTGACATCTTTTACATATTTGCAATTTTCAAGTGTTTTGACACTAATCTGACCTAACTAACCCTAGTTAGACCTCTTAGGGTATCATAGGACCCTAAAGACATGAAAACATCAACTTTCCACTTGACCACATTATCAAGTACAATGTCATTAATGAGCCAAAATGAACTACGTCGACCTAACAGAAAACACAATTTTAACACTAACTCAACCACACTTGGTCCACATGACCTTATATAATTAAAATTCCCTTCAAGAGGGTCTTTAACACTTTCACACACCCAAAATTACATGAGACCACCAATCTTCCTGGCTTCTCAAGGGTGCTCCTACACCATACTACCAAGGCTAATAACTTAGGTCACCTATGGTGACAGGAGCTTAGGATCAACCCCCTTCTTCTTGAACTCATTCTTAGCCACCGAAGTAGCTTTAACCTCTGATTTTCCTTCCCACTTAATGAGATGCTCCATGTAAGTTCCCTGTCTAGTCTTTTTATTCACTCTAGAGTCCAAACTCTTCACAGCTATTGGTGTTGGTGTAGGTGAAATGTGAACATATTTTGTTATTTCCTTACTGTCTGACTATGAATTAGTTTGTACTAATGTAGTCCCTTTATACATCACCAAATACTACACATTAAAGACAATTTATATTGCCAAATCTGATGGCAAGTCTATTTTATAATCATTTTGCCCATATTTTACAAGAATCTTGCAAGGACCTATCCTCCTCATTTGAGGTTTGGTGGGGACTCCCTTCTGCAGTCTAGATTTGTTAAGGTGTACCATTACAATATTTCCCATAGAAAATTGAATATCTCTTCTTCCTTCATCAACTTTGGCTTTGAGTCTTTGTGTAGCCTCTTGGATCTGCTTCTTCACTTGGTCATGATCCTCCTTCATTGATTTAGTGAAGTCTTCTGCATATACACTCTTACCTTCCTCATGTGCCAAATGTCTTAACTTCAACACACCTCTAGGGTGTAGCCCATAAACTACTTCAAAGGGGCTTTTTCCTCTTGTCCTATTAACACTATCATTGTAGGCATATTTTTCCTATGGTAACAATTGATCCCACATCACTCCATACTCCTTTGTCAAGCATCTAAGGAGGTTTCCTAGCACTCTATTGATAACTTTAGTCTTACCATCAGTTTGGGGATGGTAGGCTGACCCAAATGATAGGTTAGTTCCTAACCTTGTCCACAAGGTCTTCCAAAAATGACCCATAAATTTTACATCTTTGTCAGATACTATGCTGATGGGTAAGCCATGAATTTGAACAACTTCCTTAAAGAAAAAATGTGCAATATGACTGGCATCATGGGTGGTTTTGCAAGAAATGAAATGGCTCATCTTACTAAACCTATCTACCACCATAAATATGCTATCTAAACCAATCTTGGTCCTAGGCAACCCAACCACAAAATTCATACTAATACATTCCCAACGCCTATTAGGAATGGGTAGAGGTTGTTACAAACCCACATTAGAAGAGGCACCCTTAGCTTTCTAACATACCAAGCATTGCTCCACATACTTTCTGATGTCCTTCTGCATCTTAGGCCAATAATAGAACCTTTGTACTAGTTCTAGTGGTTTTGTTAGGCCAAAGTGGCCACTTAAGCTCCCATTGTGCTTCTCTTGTATCACATTCTCCCTCATAGATCCCCTAGGGATAAATAACTATCCTCCTCTGAATAAGTGATCATTCTGGATGGCATAGTCTAAAAATTGACTATGGAAATGGTTTTTGAAATCCTTACATACCTTGTATGCTTCCGAGAAGTCTTCATCTCCTTCATAGAGCTCCTTGAAGCTCTCCAAACCTATAATTTGTAGCTGCACCTCTTGGACTATCAAGAGTCTCCTACTTAAAACATCAGCTACTTTATTCAACTGCCCTTTCTTGTGTTTGATGGTGAAGGTATAGGCCTGCAAATATTCCATCCATTTGAGATGTCTATTGCTCAAATTCACCTGAGAATTGATAAAACTCAAAGCTTTGTTGTCAGTATAAACCACAAATTCCTTTGGCAACAAATAGTGCCTCCACTTCCTCAAGGATTTCACCAATGCATATAACTCTAGGTCATAAGAGGAATACCTCTTATTATCCTCGTTCAACTTTACACTATAGAATGCCACTGGCCTATTCTCTTGGTTCAAAACTACCCCAACAGCTATACCATTTGCATCACATTCAAGTGTGAACAACTTATCAAAATTTGGCAAAACCAAAATAAGTTGTGTAGCCACTCTCTTTTTCAACCACTCAAAACCCTTACCAGCCTCTGGAGTCCACTTGAACTTAGTATTTACCCCACCTTTGATTGTCTCAAATATTGGTACACATCTCACTAAAACCTCTAATAAACTTCCTATAAACTTGGGCAAGCCCATGGAAGCTCCTTACCTCAGTGCTGCATGTAGGGATAGGCTAGCTTAGTATTGCTTCAACTTTTGATAGGATCCATCTTCAAGGTTCCTTGAGACACTACAAACCCAAGATAGATCAACTCCTGCTTCATAAATTCACATTTTTCCAAATTAATGGAAAAATTTTCCTTATGAAGTTTCTTCATCACAATCCTCAAATGTTGGAGGTGTTCCTCCTTTTTCTTGTTGAAAATGAGGATATCATCAAGGTACACAACTACAAATCTGCCTATGTAGTCCTTCAACACTTCATTCATCAACCTCATAAAGGTGCTTGGGGAATTTCTAAGCCCAAAGGGAATGACCAACCATTCATAGAGCCCTTCTATAGTGTTGAATGTTGTTTTCCATTCATCCCCCTCCTTAATTCTGATTTGATGGTACCCACTTTTCAAATCCAACTTAGTGTAATACCTTGCTCCTCCCAAACAATCCATAAGATCTTGAATCCTAGGAATGGGAAATCTGTACCTTATAGTGATCCTATTAATTGCCCTTGAATTTGTACAAAGCCTCCACTTACCTCCTTTTTCTGATGTTAGAACCACTAGTACTACACATGGACTAATGCTTTGTCTGAATAGACCTTGGTCCAAAAGTTATTGGACTTGGCTTGCTATCTCCTTGTTTTGATCAGGATTCACCTTGTATGTAGCCTTATTTGGTAGAGATGCTCCTGGTATGAATTCAATCTAATGACTTATGGTTCTAGGAGGGGGTAACATTGCAGGTGACCCATCACTAACTATGTCTTTAAATTCCTTCAATAATTCTTGCACCTCCTTTGGTAATGGTGCTTGTTCCACCTTCTTCTCTTCACTAGGCTTAAGCATGATAGCATAGTGTGTTCCTTCTCCATTCTTTACACCTTGCATGTACTCCTTACCTCCTTGCAATAAGACATTAGGTCTTGCTAATGTAGACCCCTCATCATCAATGAGTGACTAAATTTTGTAGGTGACCCCATCTTTCTTGAAAGAATAGGAATTCTTCTCTCCATCATGAACTGTCTTCCTATCAAACTACTATGGCCTACCTAAGAGTAGGTGGCATGCATCCATTGGGAGTATATCACACAAGATTCTATCCACATATTTTCCTATTGAAAAATCAACCCATGCTTGCTCATTTACAAGAACATGTTGACCCTTGTTCAACCATGTAACTCTATAATGGTTTGTATGAGGTATCTTGGTTACTCCTAGCTTGCTGACTGCCTCCTTTGAGATGATGTTATCAGTAGACCCTAAGTCTATGATCATCTTGCAAATTTTGCCAAGTATCTTACACTTCACTCTAAAAAGTGCCCTCCTTTGTTTAGCTTCTTCTTTGACAGGTTCCTTTATGAGAATCCTCCTAATCATTAGATTCTCCCCAATCTCTAAATAAAGGTTAATTAAAGGAGCTTTAATACTATTGGTTTCTTCTTGGGCTTGATAATTCACCCTTTTTTCACCATGTGAACTAGAATCCTTCTCAGGGCATCTATAGGATGGATGGCCTAGTTGATTACAATGAAAGCATTTCATGTTTGCAAAGTGTGAGGCTCATCCTGAACCTCCAAAGCTACCTCTTCCTCCACCTTGGAATCCTCTTCCTCTACTCATGCTACCTCTTCCACAAGTCTCATTGACTATTTTAGTCAATTTGGATTCTTCTTGAGATCTATAATCACTGCCTTGGCTAGCAAAGATACCTCTATGTCCTCTACTCTCTTTTCCTCTACCTCTCCCTCTTGAGGTCTAATCATGTTTCCTCTTTCTTTTCTCTTCTATCTTTAAAGCCATCTGATAGCATTGTCTCACACTAGTTAAGGTAGTAAGGCTCATGTCTTCTTGTATAGACCACTTGAGTCCATTCTGATATCTAGCTAATCTGATGCTCTCATCCTCCACTATCTTTGATCTTAAGCATAAATTTTGGAACTCGTTACTATATGCTTGTACATCAAGGTCTTTTTGCCTAAGGTTTTGTCTCTTCCTATGCATTTGAACTTCATAGTCATCCGGTAGGTAAGTCTTCTTTAACTTGGCTAACATACCCTTCCATGTAACAATAGGGTTCTTGCCCTCTTTCTCTCTCTTGGTCTGGACATATTTTCACCAGGTAAGTGCTGGTCCCCTCAACCTAGAATTAGCCACTTTCAACTTTTGATCATCTATCACACCATCACATTCAAAGTTATTTTCAAGACTGTCTATCCAGTCCATAACTAGATCAACATCCATTTGTCTAGTAAAAAGTGGCACATTCTCCAAGGCTTTACCACTTAAGGCTTTGAGTGCCTTCAAGAAGAGTTCCTCTGGTAAGACTGGATCAGGAGTAGGTGCTTCTTCTTCTAAGTCCAACTCCTTCTCCTTTTCTTCCTTTTCTTCTTTCTGGTCTACCTTTTCCTTCACTCTATCTACCTTGTCTTGGACCTCTCCTAAGAGTTTCTCTAGTTGGCTCAATATTTCTCTTAGTAGTCTATTGTCCTCATCTTGTTCTTCAACTTTCTTGGCCAATTCAGCATTCATCACCAGCTTGCTAGATGCAATTGACTCTCCACTTGATTCTTTAGTCTGCAACATCCACTAGCTACAACACATCTTATCCCAAATCTTGAACCTATGCTTTGATACCACTCTGATAGGCAGATACTTAGATACCTCTATGAGTTGCCTTGAACTCTTCTTAGGTCACTCCTAGGAACCTCCGGGCTTCCTCAATTCACCCTCCAAATCTTGGAAAGATTCAATTCTTTCCCTCTCCTAAGGATCTTCCTATCTTACTAGGTCTCCATCCTTTGTTCTTTACAAGAACTCCTTTCAACTATACCTCCCAAGCCCTAGTGATTGTTTTAGATTGCAGGTGGTCCAGGGATTCATTTAACTTCAATCTTGAATCCTAACATGGGTCTTAAGTTTCCAAGTAAGACCATTTTACCATCGCTTTCCAGTTTCCTATCTTTTAGGCCTCGTAGCCTTTTTCTCCAATTAGGCCTCCTTAAAAATAGGAATGCACATTTTTGGTGAAAAACCCTCAAAGGACCCCCAAATGTCTTTTGGATGTTCACACCTACCACTCAAGACCTTCAATATTTTTTTGGTCTCAGGTCTCAACCTTGTTCATACACCCTATTTCAGAAATAGGGCTTTTTCAAGCTTCCTAGTCTAGTTCTTGGTCTTTGGCCTCAAAACTTGGTGACTTAGTTTCTTGGGAACTCCTCCTCATCCTTGAGTACTTGAACAACACATATCATTGCATTCATGGCCTTATTGGCTCATCAAAAATATTAGAATAGTCCCAAAGGATAATTGAGATGGGGGGGTGAATCAGTTATCATTAACTTTAGTTCTTTAACTTCAGAATACAACAAAGTAAATGGTTAATCAGATAACATAGAACACAACACACAATTTGACTATGGGGAAACCAAATGGTAAAAACCCTAGTGGGAATTAGCACCCACAATGAACTATACTTGTTTATAGTAATCCCTATTAGAAGATATCTCAACCTTATTAGCAGTTGTACTTTACAATGCAATAAGTATAGTGACCTGGTTAAGGGTCGAACCCTGTTAGGAGTCTTTTACAAATAACCTTGTTAGGGGTGGTGGACTCACTGTCCAAAATTTCACTACTTGATGGTGAAGGCTACAACCTTCTGTATAATAGATATGCACTATATTTGATGATGAACTATAGAGTAGACTTATTGTCTTGATCAGTTCTAGTGTATTGCAATATTTCACTTCTTCTTCACATAGACTCTTGATGAATGAACCAACTCTGATAATCTTCTCTGTACATCTTTCTTCTCTTTGCATATCATTCACACTTAGCATGTCACCTTTGACTTGCTATAAGTATCTTCCTCAAATTATGAGATAATGGGACTTGTAAGACAATTCTTCATAACATCCTTGTCGACTCTACTAAGCACACAATCATAATTACAACCACACAAGTATAAACTTAATAGATGCAATGCTTCACTAAGTCGGCCTCACCAATTTAACTCTAACTTTGCAATTTCTTGAAACACATTTAGTGCCTTTGGATTAATATCATCAACTCATAACTAATCATGAATATACACACACATATATATATAAGATAGGTGCAACTCAAGAAACACATGATATACATCGGCCCTAAATAGTTATACTTCCAGAACTGTAACTGCCAATAACAAAATTACATAACTTTACTAAAACATCATATATGGATCTACGTGTATGAACATAACATAATAAACATGTCAACAACATGTATCTATCCATGTAAGTCTTTATATAATCATTCTGATAAGTACATACAGGATTAATACTGTGTATTATATGTTGTCATCAATGAAAAACATACAATTAATCAACTGCTCAGAATCAAATCTCGAACAATCTCCCCCTTTGACATTAATGGCAACATATGATATCAAAAACATCCTCTATTCATGATGTCCTCTTTCTTTTACAATCTTCTCAATATCCTAATCAAAGATTTCTCTAAATTGTTGTAGTTCCTCTGTCTATGTTTTTGTTTCATGTATATACTCCCCCAGAGTATATGCTCCCCCTTAGTACATACTCCCCCTTACTATATACTCCCCCTTTAACATCAATGGAAAAGGGTGTCATAGATCTTTAGGTACAGGTACTACTCCAGAAGTAGAGTAGTCAACCATTCATCAGTCACTAAATGAGTGATGTCTTTGCTACTTCTTCTAAACAGACTTAGGAGAGGGAATTACTCCCAACTTCTCCCTGAGATACTCAAAAGTATCCTTTGATAAAGGCTTTGTGAAAATATCAGCCAACTGTTCTTTTGTGTTCACATAGTCTAATTTAACTTCTTTGTCTGCAACTTTTTCTCTTAAGAAATGGTACTTGATCTCTAAGTGTTTTGTCTTTGCGTGCATCACAGGGTTCTTAGAAATGTTGATAGTGCTAGCATTATCAGAATGAATACTAATAGGATAAACATCTTCTTGATCCAAACCATGGTTGAACAATTTAGTGCTGCTGCAACATATTCAGCTTCTGATGTTGACTGAGAAATATAGTTCTGCTTCTTGCTTATCCAAGAAACCAACCTATCTCCAAGGAATACTGCTCCTCTTGAAGTGCTCTTCCTGTCATCAATGCAACCTTCCCAATCTACATCTGTATACATATGAAGCTTTACATTCTCTAATCTAGGATACCATAAACCACAGTCTATAGTTCCCTTTAGATATTTGAATATCCTCTTGATTGCCATTAGGTGACTCTACTTGGGTTTAGCTGCAAATATTCCAACAATACCAGATGCATTAGATATTTTAGGTCTAGATTGAGTTAGATAAATGAGCTTACCAATCATAGATTTACACAATGTTTTATCAACTACTATGGAATCATCATCCTTTGAAAGCTTGCTTCCTGTTATCATGGGAGTGCATAATGGCTTACAGTCCTCCATCTGGAAGGTCTTCAATATTTCCTTTACATATTTTGACAGATTAATGAATATACCTTTATCTATTTTTTTTACATTTAGTCCCAAAAAGTATTTTATAGGACCAATCATACTCATTTTGAATTCATTCTGCATTTCTTTTGCAAATGTTGTACTAAGCTTGTCATTACCTCCAAAGATAATGTCATCAACAAATATGGCAACTAATAGTAATCCATCAGGTGTCTCCCTTGTGAATAGTTTATAATATGCTGCTCCTTTTGTGAATCCAATCTTGGTAAGATAGCCATCAAGTCTCTCATACCAAGCTCTTGGGGCCTGTTTAAGACCATAGAGTGCTTTCTTCAATTTGCATGCCATGTCTGGTTCATCTAAAATACTAAATCCTTTAGGCTGTTCAATGTAGAATTCTTCATTCAAATCACCATTCAAAAAAGATGATTTTACATCCATTTGATAAACTTTAAAGTCTTTGAATGTTGCATATGCCAAAAACAATTTAATGGCTTCTAGTCTGCTCACAGGGGAAAATATATCAATGTAGTCTATTTGTTCTCTCTACGCATATCCCTTGCATACCAATCTTGCTTTGTTTCTTACAACTATACCATCTTCATTCATCTTGTTTTTGAATACCCACTTTGTTCCAATCACATTTTTGTCACTGGGTCTAGGGACCAATTCCCATGTATCATTTTTAATTATCTGATCTAATTCTTCTTTCATTGCATTCTTCCAATCATAATCATTATAAGCATCTTCAACACTTAAGGGTTCAATCTGTGAAAGTAAACATACCTCTTCATCCATTGATAGACCTTTTGCTTTTGATCTGGTCAAAACACTACTGCTCTGATCTCCAATGATGTCATCTTTAGAGTGGTATCTGGATGTGAATTTTGGAATCTTAGGTGTGTCTTCTTCTTCTGTAATCTATGATTCTTCTCTTCTTGATTCAGGGTCATTGCATGAGACATCAATGCAATCAAATATTTCTTCAATAATAGTATCTTTTCTGCTAGGTCTGGGTTCATCTTCAATCATAGGTGCATATTCATAATACATGTCTTGAACCATAAAATTTTCATCAATCTTAACATGCGTGCTTTCAATTATCTTCTTTAATCTCAGGTTGAACCATCTATATGCTTTGCTTTTGGTAGAATAACCAAGGAAAATACCTTCATCACTTCTGGCATCAAACTTACCAACACCATCATCTCTCTTGATGTAGCACTTGCTGCCAAAGATTTTGAAATACTTTACTATAGGTACATTGCCAAACCAAAGTTCATAGGATGTCTTATCTGCGCCTGGCCTCAATTGAGTTCTGTTGATAGTATATACTATTGTGTTCAATGCATCTCTCAAATAGGTGTGTGCAACTTTTCCTTCAATCATCATAGTGCACGTTGTATCAAGTATGATCTTGTTCCTCCTTTCTACAATCCCATTCTACTGAGGGGTTGTAGGTGCAATCAACTATCTTTTAATACCATGTTCTTCACAATAATCATAAAACTAATCAGAGGTGAACTCTCCTCCTCTATCAGATCTCGGACATTTCAGTTTTAATCCGGATTCATTCTCAACTTTAGCTTTGAATATTTTAAACTTCTCAAAGGCTTCAGACTTCTCCTTTAAGAACGCAACCTACATCATCCTAGAAAAATCATCAACAAACAAAATGAAATACCTTTCTCTGTAATATGATCTTGTTTGAGTAGGACCACATAAGTTTGTGTGTACCAAGTCCAATTTGTTTTCAGCTGAGTTTTGCTTTCTTTTGAAGGAACTCCTTACATGCTTACCCATAACACATTCCCTGCATACTGTTTCAACTGGTCTTGTAATACTTGGTAGGTCTCTAACTACCTTGACATTATTGATCTTTACTATGTTATCAAAATTGATATGACATAGTCTCTTGTGCCATGGCCAACTGTAATCCACCTTTCCAACAAAACAAATTACATCATAATTGAGCTGAAAAACATTACTTTTTGTTTTAGATCCTGATGCAATCATGTCTCCATCCTTGTTGTTAATGATGCACTTGTTTTCCTTGAACTCCAAATGATAACCCTTGTCAAGTAGCTGTCCAACACTCAACAAGGTATGATGTAATCCATCAACATATAGAACATCATCTGTCTTGTTCTTTCCATCGAAAGTGATAGAACCTCGGCCTATGATAGGTTTAGGAGTGTTGTCTCCAAATCTAACCATACCACCTTTGTATTTGTCTAACTGAACAAATCTTTCTTTGTCACCTGTCATGTGATGGGAGCATCCACTATCAATGATCCAATCAGTTCTGATGTCTACTTTGGAAATTAGGGCTAGCTCTTGTTTTTCCTTTTCATCTTCAATGTCCATTTCCTCAAGAAACTTTTCCATGTCTCTAAGGGAAATGAATCCAATTTCATCTTCTCCTAAATCTTCATCAGTTACACCTTCTTCAGCATGATAACATTCCTTCTTATAGTTGGGTTTGTAATCAAATCTGAACTTCTTGACTCTTGTGGAACACTTAGATGCAAAGTGACCAATCTTATTACATGAAAAAAAATTGAATGGAAGTTGTCCTTCATATTTTCCTTTTCCTTTATTTTCTCTTCTAGCAATCATAGAAATGATTTCTTCTAGTTCTTCATCAACTTCTTCTTTCTCATTATGACTCAAAATGTGTAAGGATTTCTTACCATGGACTGAGGCTTTGAAAGCTGTTTCACTTTTAGGTTCAGTCTTTAATCTTGATATCTCAAATGCAGAGATTTTGTTGATCAAGGTCTCTCTCTTGAATTCTTGTGAGAATTGTATGGTTTCCTCTAGAATACTTATCTTTTTTTCATAGTCTAATGTTAAATTAGTTAGCAACTTGTCCATTATATCTTCTTCTGATATTTCTCCACCATTGTTTCTAATTCCAGAGGCTGTTTCATTTATCCTCTAATTGTAAGCTCTAATTTTCTCTTCAAGTAACATCTCAAGACTGTTGTATTTATTTTTCCATGTCTTCCTACGTGCATTCTTTTCTTGAATATATCCTTCAAACATATCTTCTAAATACTTCCATATGGTATATGCTCTGTCAATTTTCTTGATCTCGAAAAATTCACTGTGAGATAAGGCGCTGATTAGGGCTTCTTTAGCAATTGCATTATGTGTAAATATATCCTTTTGTCTGTTAGTAGCATCATCCTTTGCAAGGTCTTTCAGAGATGGAATTACAAGCTCTTGTGTAGAAATTTCAAAGATCTCAAAACCAACACACTGTAGATGTGTTATCATTTTGTTTTTCCAATCCAGATAATTTTCTCCAGCAAACTTAGGGCTTTCTTTTCTGAAGTAAGATATTTGATCTACCTTAAGTTGTTAGGCTTCTTCTCTAAGGCACTTGGCTCTGATACCAATTGTTAGAATAGTCCCAAAGGATAACTGAGGGGGGCGGGGGGTGAATCAGTTATCAGTAACTTTAGTTCTTTAACTTTAGAATATAACAAAGTAAATGCTTAATCAGATAACACAATACACAACACACAATTTCATTACAAGGAAACCAAATGGTAAAAATCCCAGTGGGAATTAGCACCCACAATGAACTATACTTGTTTATAGTAATCCCTGTTATAAGATATCTCAACCCTGTTAGGAGTTGTACTTTACAATGAAATAAGTATAGTGACCTGGTTAAGGGTCAGACCCTATTAGGAGTCTTTTACAAATAACCCTATTAGGGGTGGTGGACTCACTGTCCAAAAGCTCACTGCTTGATGGTGAAGGCTACAACCTTCTGTATAACATATATGCACTATATCTAATGATGAACTATAGAGTAGAACTACTATCTTGATCAGCTCTAGTGTATTGCAAGCTTTCACTACTTCTTCCAATAGACTCTTGATGAATGAACCAACTCTGATAATCTGCTCTATACATCTTTCTTCTCTTTTTGTATCATTCACACTTAGCGTGTCATCTTTGACTTGCTATAAGTATCTTCCTCAAAGTATGAGATCCTGGGGCCTGTAAGACAACACTTCATAACATCCTTGTCAGCTCTACTAAGAACACAAGCATAATTACAACCGTGCAAGTATAAACTAAATAGACGTGATGCTTCATTAAGTCAGCCTCACCAATTTAACTCTAACTTTGTAATCTTCTTGAAACGCATTTAGCACCTTTGGATTAATATCATCAACTCATAACTAATCATGAATATACACACGCATATACTAAAGATAGGCAAAACTCAAGAAACACGTGATATACGTCAGCCCTAAACAATTACACTTCCAGAATTGTAACTGCCAATAATAGAATTACATAACTTTACTAAAACATCATATCTGGATCTGCGTGTATGAACATAACATAATAAACATGTCAACAACATGTATCTATCCATGCAAGTCTTCATATCATCATTCTAATAAGTACATATAGGATTACTACTATGTATTATATGTTGTCATCAATGACAAACATACAATCAATCAACTACTCGGAATCAAATCTCCAACAGAAAACATCCCTCCTATATTTACCAATCACTTCATTTTGGTTTTCCTAGCCGGGCTACAACCACAACTTGCCTAGGGAAAGACCTTAAAAATAAGTGCACACACTTCCAAACCTCCTCCTTCCAAATTTTTGAAGCTCCATGGACCTAGTATCCATTCCTAAGTGGACATACAGAACCAATGGTGGGAAATGGAGTTAGGTCCACATCTTTGCCCCTCTGTCACAACTGGATAGCAAATTGTCTAAAACAAACTAATTTACAAACACCAAAAGGAAAGTAATTACAGAGAAAAATAACTATTGAAAACACTTTAAAACATGCCCAACAATGGCATCAAATGATCTCAGTCCTCAATCTAATCCATGCACAACAAGAAAAACACAAATTTCTTCAATTCTGCTACTTTGTCATTCAAAAATGCTTGGCTCCAAAACCCAAAATCCATACAATGACTTCCAACCCCTCAAATTAGGGTTTTCCTCCCTTATATCCCCTCAACACACATTCCTACCTCCTTGGATGGGTTCAAAAAAAACTAAAACATCGAAACCCTTAAGACAACCAAAAATGTGGTCAGCAACTTTTAAAAGTTGCTAATGTTGCATAGAAACGTTTTGACATCTTTTACATTTTTGTAATTTTCAAGTGTTTTGAGACTAATCTGACCTAACTAACCCTAGTTAGACCTCTTAGGGTATCATAGGACCCTAAAGACATGAAAAACATCAACTTTCCACTTGACCACATTATCAAGTACAATGTCATTAATGAGCCAAAATGAACCACTTTGACCTAACAGAAAACACAATTTTAACACTAACTCTACCACACTTGGTCTAGATGACCTTATATAATTATAGTGCCTTTCAAGAGGGTCTTTAACACTTTCACACACCCAAAATGACATGAGACCATAAATCTGACTAGCTTCTTAAGGGTGCTCCTGCACCAGTTTGGATTGGTTGTTAAGGACATCTCAATCCATCACTCTGTAAGGTAGAGGGTCTAACTGGTTTAGGGTTCTTTAGAGATAATTAAATTCCTTAAATTAGTTTTAGTGAGTAAATAAATATAATAAATTGGATGATTATATTTGCTTCCAAAAGTGTGAATTGAGTATGTAAGGCATTGTCAAGTTTAGAGATCATTTGCATGCTTTACATTTGATATGTGTTGTTGTTAAGAATCTTTTCATTTAGAGTGACTCCATACCCACTGCATAGCCACTGGTCTAGTCTATTAGAATGTGTGGTTCTCATCAAGCTTTATAAAATTTTTTACCATTTACTTGTTTTATGTTGCATCCACTATGCCTTTTAGTTTGTGATACTATTGAATATTGAAGGCGGGAGATAGGTAATACCAACATTAGTTTGTGGAGCTCTAAGTGTATAAGGTTTAAGCAACTTGTTGAATGTTGTTTATTTTCCTTGTTAAATCAGTGTTTGGGCCTATATAGGAATATATCTGACCTTTAGGTATACAAGGGATCAGTAAGAAAAACAACAAACACCTATTACGGTCTTGGTTTTCCTCTTTATAGAAAAAGAAGGGAAGCGACAACCTTTATACCATTTACAATAGTGTTGTTTCATAACTGACCAAACTAAACCTAAAATACATCATTTAAAAACTACTACATTAAAAAGATGAATAGAAAGTCTTTTGAAAATATTTTGTTTAAATAGGAAATAACTTTGTTCTAAGCATTTATGTGATCTTTCACCAATCCTCTTCCTCTAGTACCTATTTCTTATTTTGAGAAGGCATCCTAGTCAGCTTCAAATATTCTTCTTGTGAACAATATTCACACGCAATAGATTGTAACATTTAAAAATCCTTTAATTAGGTAAATTTGAGTGGAAAATGCATCCTGTCATAAAAATGATTTATTCCTCATCATACTTTGATCACATTTGCTTGTAAATCCCTATTAATTTCTTGTCTAGAAAATATTTATACTCTTCTTTTATGATTTAATTATTCTTGGGTCTATGTGAAGATTTCACATTTAACTGAAATTATAATCTTTTGAATAATATTTTCTTTCAAAAATATTTGTACTCTTCTTTTATGATTTAATTATTCTTGGCTCTATGTGAAGATTTCACTTTTAAGTGAAATTATCTCTTATGAATAATTGTTTCCTTTCAATATTCCGAAGAGAATGATTATCTTCTTGTGTATAATTTTCACTCATATGATAAAAAATTTATCATAATGTGTCTAAATATTCACCCTTCATGTGAAAATATCGAATGATGAATTTATTCAAAAGCAAATTTTCCATAATATCTTTAATCTTGGCAAATATTTCTCCATTCGAATTTGAACCCTTTATATCTCTATGAATAAGCTATTTTGTGATAAATTGATTTTAATTACTATCACTTTTATTTTGCTAAAATTTCATGCTTCTACCTTATTTTTACATTTTCTCCAACTTAATAAAAATAATTATCTACACCAAGACTTCACCCCACTTGTTTTCTTAGTTAAAAATGTTTTATTTCCTGGTGAAAACAATTTACAGTTTCACATTGAAGAACTTCAATTTCCTCAAAATATCACTATATCTGTGTCATAATAAATCTCATTAACTATATTATTCAATAAAATAACTTATCTCTTTTTAAAACTTCATAATCGATCTTCCCTTATGACTTTTTGTCAAGTGTTTCAAGTCCTACATGCTTCAAGATCAGGAAAAAAATTAACTTGAGAGTTTTTAAAGGCTTTTCATAAAAAATATTTTATACTTTTCCCATTCTCTATTTCACGATTGACAAAATGAAGGTTCAACTAAACCTGCCAAAATCTAGGATGCAAAATAGTGCTCAAGAGGATACCGATCAAAATTTCAACATTTTATGTAACCTCTAGAGAGGAAAAATATAATTTTGGTTTCTCCACTCAACGCAGGCAAAATAATGTTGGTATTGTTATGGAAATTATCTCTACATTCATTTGATAATTTCCAAAACCTTCAATCAAAAAATCCATTTTAGACAAGGAATTTTAGATATTTAGGGGGCTATGCGTTGAAATATACTTTTTTAATTTATTTTTTTAATTAAAGTATTCATTATGTTTTCTCTACTAGGGTTTCATGCGTACAACTATCTTTCTTATCTTTTTTCTTGAGTTTCCCACTTATCATACTGCATTTACTGTGGGAATTCTTATCAAGGTTAGTTTATAATGGCTCTGACCAACTTTGGCCTAGTACTTGATGCTAGTACTCAAGTTGATGCATTGGAAAGTCCTAGCACATCCTCTGAACAAGCAACCACACAAGTGCATCCTGAAGTTCTTCCATGAGGTAACCCTGATATTGTTCTTTACATGCAAGAATTTGATGCTATTTGTGAATGGTTAGCAAAACATACCTTGATAGGCTATTTTTTAGGTTGCACTCCACCTAAAAGTATACTCAAAGAGTGTGTCAACAAGAGATGGACTCCTCATGGAGTCTACCTTGAAGGTGTTCAAAACCTTACTAAAGGTTTTTTCCTATTTCATTTTTCCAAGCCTTCCCAAGTGGAGGCGATATTCAGCCATGGCCCTTGGACGGTTCAGTCCTCTTTACTTGTGTTCCAAAGGTGGTCTCGAGATTTCACTATCTCGGATGACAAGAAACTTAGGGTTCCTATCTGGGTTGAGTTTGCTGGTCTCCCATTGCCATGTTGGCCATTTATCGAGTCTATTGCCAAAACCCTTGGAAATTCATTATCATGGATCATGATAAATTTTTCAATGCTCATCCACAAAAGTGTGTTTTTATTCAGGTTGACCTTTCCAAGGACCTCAAAGACTCTGTTCAAATAAAAGTTGGTACCCACACCTTTTCTCAGAAGGTGATTTATTTGAACCTGTCGAAAACTTGTTATAGGTTTCAGTCAGCTAAGCATAAGATTAAGGATTTCCCTTTGGATGTTCCTTGGGTAAATCCATAGCCAAAGGAAATGCCTACTAAAATTTGAGAGGCTAGGAAGAAGGAAGAATGGACTACGATTGTGAGAAAAGGCAATCGCCACTAACACTTCTGTTCCTTTGCTGGATCCTCCCACTAGAGAGAAAATACCTACCACCGAAGGGACACCAGTAGTTCGACAAATTTCAAACCCTTCTTCACAGGGGAAATCTCCAGTTGCATAGTATACCACCCCAGAGGTGGTTCACACTCTATAAGATGTGTCTTTGATTATTTCTTCACAAAAATTGTGTCGGTCTCACAGCCCTGATGGTCGTGCAAAAGACCCAGATGAAAAGTGGTGGTATGTCTCCTCTGGAGATTTACCCACCAGCTTTGATTCCATTCTAACCTTCTTGCAGAATTTTTTATCCTCTCCTGAGGAAGACAAATATATGCAAGAGTTTTCATGAATTTTTTAATCCTAGAATGTTCAAGGTCTGACTAACCTTTCCAGAAAGTACTATGTTCGGAATACCCATTTCAAACTTCACACTCGAATTTTTGTGTATGCAAGAAGTTAAAATTTCTAAATTTTTTCTTACTTCTACCTTTTATTTCATATAGATGGACAAAATTGTGTTTTATTCTCAGCATGAAGCTAGTAAAGGTGGTGTCATTACTAGTTTGTGACCTCGCCTTCAATCTGCTATTATTGTGCATGGTTCTGATCCAATGCAGCGTGTCACTTGGATTTTTTTGTCCTTCAATAATCATTCCTTTGGTATAGTTAATATTTATTCTCCAAATGATGTTGTGGAAATATCTCCACTTTGGTGTTGATTGGTGGATAATTTTCCTCCAGCAACTTGGGTGATGTGTGGGGAATTTAATATGGTTGAGCTGGCCTCTGACAAGGAAGGGATTTTTCCTTTTTTATTGATAGCGGGAGAGTAGGAACCATGGTACTATATGCACAATAAATTGGAACTTTTTTATCGTAATGCTAACCACCATAAGAAAAGAGGGGTTTGGCATACTTGGTCTAATTTTAGAGCTATTTTTGACTGCATATAGACTTGATCTTTCTATGATAACCACTCAATTTTTTTTTCTCTTTTTTTGAAGATCGGGAGTTACCTGTCATTCCTTTTCCATATGTGACCTTGTTCGATTATTACCCCATATTTTTTTCCATTAAGTTGAAATATTCTACTTGATGGGCTGTTAGAACTCAATTTTTTTCTCAACACGTCCGTGTTGTATCATGCTTCCACTGTTGCTTGCATTTTACGAGTCTGGAATTTAGATCCTCAACCCCACAACTACTCTGGGTGGATCCCATGGTGGAATGGTGCCATCACCCATACTTCCAAATTTCTCTGCATCTATGGCCACCAGTTGGCCTTGTATAGGAAAGATTCTTATGAAGCTAACACAAAAGCTCTTTGGAGTGCTTTTGATGCTCTCTCTTTGAATCCCTTTGATTGTGAGCTTCAACTTAAACTTGCACATCTACACCATGAGAAGAAAATTGCTGACAACTATGCTGCTCAGGGAGCTCAAATCAAAGCTCACCTCCACTACTTGGAGGTAGGTGATAAACCTTCTAAATATTTTTTTCACACCCTCAGAGCCCAACATACCAACTTTGGGATCAAAAAATCGAACATGGTCATGAAAATCTCTTACAACTTCTTGATATTCTCCTACCTTTTGTTCAACACTATGAAAAATGTTTTTTCTTCACAAGGAAACTTCATTGATCAGGAAGTAGCTCTCAGGGAGTGTATTTTTTTTACGCCAAACCACATGGTGGTTGAGCAGTGGGCCTTCTATGAGCAGCTTCTCACCATCTATGACCTAAAATAGGTTGTCTTTTCTATGGCACATGACAAGTCCCCGGGGTGTGATGGCTTCCCCTGTGAAATCTACAAGCATTTATGGGATGATATATGTCTTGACCTACATAGAGTGTATCTCAAATCATACCAAAATAAAATTTTAAGTGCTATTATTAATAAAGGAAATATTAAATTCATACCTAAAGCTAGTGATCCTAAAGATATTTGTAACCGGAGGCCCATTACTTTGTTGAATGTTTCATACAAGATCATTGCTAAGGATTTAGCTCTTAAGATCAAACATCTCCTCCCTCTGATTGTCTGTTGGTGCAGAGAACCTCCCATTTTGGTGTGTTTTGTGTGTTTTAGGTGTTTTTATTGGTTTGTAATAAGATCCACTAGGTTGGATCCAAATTTGATCATCTCCATGTTTATAAAAGCCAAGAGTGCTCCTAGGTGATATTGTGGTCATTTTGACCTAGAAAGGTAAAAGTTTCTATTTTTGTGTAACTTGGGTTTAGAGTGTCTTCTAAGACCCAAAGTAACCTAACTAGGGTCATGCAATTCAAAAACATGCATCAAGTTGACTAAAATAGTCAAATAGAAAAAGATGCTAAAAAGTTGCTAGCAACTTTTAAAAGTTGCTCGAGCAACTTTTGCAACTTTTTGCTAGATCAATTATTAAATAACCATGCTCTGATATTTGAGCATGGATCAATTATTTTTAGAAGGTTAATGGAGTTTTGGATTGCATAACACTTTTGTGAACCCTCTGTATGGATGTTAGACTGTGTTTTCTTGTAATTTGTAGTGTTGCTTTATTTTTGTACGGCTGTGTACAAACTGAATTGGGTGATCGAACCCAATGGGGGTGTAGTGTATTGAATTATCTTTCTTATCCAAATAGTATTTTTCTTTCAAGTTAACATAGTGTAAAGTTGTAGTAGGATTTAAGCCACTGGTTTGCAGGTTCAATTTGTAGAGTTGCAGAGGTAACTATGGATCTAACCTAAGCATCCACTGGTGAAATTGGCTGAAACCATGGGCGATGAAGAGATAGGGTTTGTACATAATTATTTTTCTTTTATTTTTGTTTTTTTCAATGGGATTCCTAGACTTGGAATGAAACCCTATGGCTGACTGCTAGGAACAGGTGAGCGTGGATAGGGTAAAGATCAGATTGCATAGAGCACCCATGATCATGGATGGTGAACTTAGTGGAATGTGTAGAATCCATAAATTGTTCCCATGAAGGACCAAAAGGTGAGAAATGATGAAAGGAAGTTTGAAGACCAATTTGGTGGCATTTTTTTGTGATTGGTCTAGAGGCCTAAAAGATAGGATGAAAACTAGGGCCTTGTGATAACTAGGGTTTTGGGTGCATTGAGAAGCTAGGATTTTAGATTCTAGTAGGGTTTATGGATAACTTGAATATTTTCAAGGTCTTTTGTGAGCTTGTTTGTAATAATTGGGAGCTTTAGACCCAAAAAAATGAAAATTGACCTACTAGGAAATAGGCCCAGTTAGGCCTCCTAGTGCATTTGTCAACAATTGGATTTTTGAAGTATCCAGATGTGTGGGAAATGTTTCTAATGGAATTTTAATGGGCCAAGGACATATGAAATAGTATATGAGGTGTACGAGGAAGATACTTAGAAAGGGTTTGGGATTCGAGGGGAAAGATCTAGTGAAAAAACAAGGAAATTAAAGAACTAGTTGGACTAGTTGATCTTAGATGTACTTTGTGGCTTCAATAAATCAACTATACCTAGGATCCAAGTTGATAGAGAGGATCTAGGAGATCTCTATTAGAGAAGTACACATGGAGGAGTAACCATTGGATGGTAAGAAGAAGGGATAATAATTTTGGAGTAAAGAAAGACTAGAACCCTAAACATTCTGTATCAGAGTGGTATCAGAGCTGGGTTTTCTTTAAATTTGGTGTATGTCTAATGGGGAGGAGAGAAAAGAGGTTTACAACATGCCTCCTAAGGAAATGAGTAGGGATGCCATTGTAGAATTGGTTCAGGGCCTCTTGGAAAAGGTTAGTGTGATAGAACCAAGGAATAAGAATAGAATAACTGAATGGGGAGATGAGAGTGATGATGAAACTAAAAATCAGTCAGGAGAATCTAAAGAGAAAGAAGTGGAAATGGATAAAGAACAAAAGGTGTTCTTGAATGCCTTCAAGTCAATCATCAAAGATATTATGGAACATATACCTTACTATTGTGGCAGGTTGAATGGTGAAGAGTTATTGGATTGGTTAGAGGCCATAGACAACTAGTATGATGAGAAGGAAGTATCAGAGGAGAAGAGAGTCATCTATGCAAAGGATAGACTCAAGGGATTTGCATTGGTGGGGTGGAACATGATGCAAGATTACAGGTAGCCACTGGTAAGAAGAAGATAGTTTCTTGGGAGAGAATGAAGATCAGAATGAGTGCACAATTCCTCCCCACTGATTATGAGATCCAAATGTATCAAAAGTTGTAGAACTTGAGACAAAAGGAGTTGACCATAAGTGCCTACACTGAGGAGTTCCACAAATTGAGCCTAAGAGAAAGAAGGCAAGAAGAGGAGGTATAAAATGTAGTAAGGTACCTCAATGAGTTGAGATAAGGGATTCAAGATGAGATTAGTATGATGGCTCCTGATAATATGCACAAGTGTTTTTAGTTAGCTTTGAGAGAAGAGGAGAAGACTAGAAGGATGATTGATCTCCACAAAAGAGATAGAGCTAACAATAATAGAGGATTCAGAGGTAGGAATAACTTTGGAAGAGCAAATATCCCAAGTAGACCAGAAGATAATCAATCTATGGATAATAGTGGGGGTAATCAATATAGAGTATCATTTCAAAGAGGAGGATATAGAGGAAGAGGACCACCAAGGGGTATATTCTAGTCACAAGGAAGGTCCAACTCTCTCTTAACTCGCATATGTTATAATTATAATCAAGTGAGCCATACAATGGGAAGATCTCCTAACCAGACCTCCATATCATCTATGGGGGAAACAAGAAATCATTTGGTGCAAGAAGATGACACACAAAGTGTCACTTCTTCCATCTCCAAGGCTGGGCCAACATTGGATGGAGAGAATCTCATGATGAGAAGGACTTTGTTGAAAGTTCCTAGTGTCACATAACCACCTCAAAGAAATAACTTGTTAAAGACTACTTGTAGGTCCCATGGGAAGATATGAGAGGTGATAGTGGACTCTAGATCCATAGAGAATAGAGTGTCAGCTGAGATGGTGGATAAACTAAAACTTAGGAGGATACCTCACACCACTCCCTATAAAGTATCATGATTAAAGAAGGGGTAATAGATAGTGGTGGATGAACAAACAATAGTGGAGTTTGAAATAGGTGAGTATAAGGACAAGGTCCTATGTGACATATTTCTCATGGATGCATGTCATATCCTTCTAGGATGACCATGACAATATGATGTGAAGTCCATTCATGATGGTGAGAAGAACAACTATGTGATTACCAATCAAGGGAAGAAATTTCAACTGGATTCTTTACAAGAACCTAACAAGGAGAAGAATGTGGGAATTAGTGTGATGATCTTGAGTGGAAAGGAGTTTCTAAATTCTATGAAGAAGGAGAAAGGGGTCTGTTGTGCAGTGATAGTTAAGCCAAAGGAGGATACCAAAGAGAAAGCCAATACGCCACAAGAAGTACAAGCATTATTGGAAAAGTATCATGAAATAGTGGATAATGGATTACCTAGTGAATTTGCAGCCATGAGGGATGTGAGCCACTAGATAGACCTCATTCCTGGAGCTAATCTACCAAACAAGGTAGCATATAAGATGACACCAAGTCAAAATGAAGAGATAGCAAAACAAATTCAAGATTTTTTGGAGAAAGGGTTAATAAGGAAGAGTTTGAGTCATTTTTCTATGACAACTATCCTTACTCATAAGAAGGATGGAAAATGAAGGATGTGCACTAACTCCATAGTAATAAACAAAATCACAATCAGATATAGATTCCCAATGCCCCAGATTGAGGATTTTCTAGACAATTTGGGAGGTTTTTTTTATTTCTCCAAGGTGGATTTGAAGTCAGGGTATCACCAGATTAGAGTTAGGCCTGGTGATGAATGGAAGAAAACCTTCAAGCCAAATGAAGGGTTGTATTGAAGTGGTTATTAATTCCCTTTGGCTTAACAAATGCACCTAGCACATTCATGAGGCTCATGAATGAAGTGCTAGCAAATTTCATAGGTAATTTTGTAATAGTTTATCTTGATGACATTTTGATCTTTAGTAGGTCTAAGGAGGAGTACATGAAGCATTTGGAAATGGTATTGAGGAGGCTACACCAAGAGAAGTTGATGATCAATTAAGAGAAATGTGAGTTCTTGAAAACTAAATTAGTGTGTCTTGGTTTTGTGGTTGCTAATGGGTGTATGAAGATGGATCTTGACAAGTTCAAGTCTATTTTGGAATGGCCTACACCTAGATCCATAGGGTATGTTAGGAGTTTTAATGTTTTGGCCTCCTACTATAGGAAATTTATGAGGAATTTTAGTCATGTATGTGCCCCTATCCTCAACACTATAAAAGGAGGAACCAAATGTCAGTTCAAGTGGACAGGAGCACCAGATGAAGGTTTTGAAATGTTGAAAAAAAAGATAGAAGAATTACCTACACTTAGGTTCCCCAACTTCAATCAATTATTTGTGGTGGAGTGTGATGCTATTAAGCTAGCCATAGGATAAGTGTTAAGTCAAGATGAACAACCTATGACATTCTTCTTAGAGAAGTTGAATGAGGCCAAATAGAAGTACTCCACCTATGATTTGGAGTTGTATGCTATGGAAAAAGCCCTTAAAAAGTGGCTAAATTATCTCCTACCAATGGAATTTTTGGTCTACATAGATAACCATGCCCTTATCTTCTTTAATGGGAAAAAAAATTGAACCAAAGGAACCTTAAATGGGTAGAAGCTTCACAAGAATACACATTTGTGATCAAACATAAGAAAGGTGTTAGCAAAAAGGTTGTTGATGCTCTAAGTAGAAGAGTACTAGCCATACATGAGATACACTTGCAAAGTGTGGGCATGAATGATTTGAAAGACCTCTAAAAAGAGGAAAAAAATTTCAAAGATGCCTATTAGGAATGTGTAAAGTTCCAATAGGGATTTAAAGTGGATTTCACTGATTATATGTTAAAGGAGGGACTATTGTTCAAAGGAAACCTAATGTGTATACCTTAGTCCTCAATGAGGGAGAACATAGTGAAGGAGAAACACCAAGGAAGCTTGGGAGGCCAATTTGGAGTGAATAAGACACATGATAAAGTGAATAGGCATTACTACTAGCCTAGGTTACAGTCAAATGTTAGGAGCTTTGTGGAGCAATGTAAGATATGTCAAAGGGCTAAAGGACAAAGTAGTATTGTTTGATTGTATCAACTTCTATCCATACCTTAGAGGCCTTGGGAGTGCCTGAGTATGGACTTTGTTTTGGGGTTTCATAAGACACCAAGGGATCATGACAGTGTGTCTGTTATGGTGGAATAGTTTAGAAAAATGGCACACTTCATTCCATGCAAGAAAACCAATGATGCTTCACATATTCCAGGCTTACTCTTCAGAGACATTGTAAGAATCCATGGATTTCCACTAAATAAATTAAGTGACAGAGATAGTAAATTTGTGGGCCACTTTTGGAGGACCCTTTGGAAGATGCTAGGTACAAACTTGTCTTTCTCTTAAACCTACCATCCATAGTAAGATGGGAAAATGGAGGTAGTGAATAGGTCACTTCGGAACTTTCTAAGATGCTTAACTAAGCAACATATATAGTCATGGGATCACATTATAGGCTAGGTTGAATTTGCCTATAATGACTCCATTAATAGGAGTACTGGTAAAAGCCCCTTCAAGATTGTTCATGGGACCAATCCTAGAGGGATCTTATAGATAAGGTATCTTAGTTTGCAGGACAAAAGGAGTCCCCAAGGGGAGTCATTTGCACATAACAGATGAAGGAGCTTCATGATCAAGTCAATAAGAATCTACAACAACAAGGGGAGAAGTATAAGGCAAAGGAAGACAAATCAATGAGGGATCTATAATTAAAGGTGGGGTATCTAGTACTTTCTTACCTTAGGAAGGAAAGACTACCCAAGAGTCAACAAACTAAGTTTCTCATGAAGAAGATACAACAATTGAGGATATTGCATAAGTATGAAAAAGCCTATGAGGTGGAGTTGCCTCCTGATTTGGGAATTTCACCCATTTTTAATGTATGTGACCTGTATCCCTATAAGGTTCCATCCTGAGACACTGATCAACAAACTCTTTCAGAGTTGGGGAAAGATGATTGGGTCAAAGATTTCCCTACCCCAATCCCTCTATAGTTAGACAGTATACTGGACTCTAAGGTGATTAAGAAGACATGGAAGGGTACTTACAAAGAGTTTCTAATTAATTGGAAGGGACTACCTGAAGTTGAGGCCACTTGGATGACTAAGGCAGACACTCTAAAGCATGGGCTCACCATTAAAGACCTCCTAACTCAAGGGACTTGAGTTCTTTGTCCCTGGGGAGTATGGTATAGAGTAGGTCCAATTTTGGTGTGGTTTGTGTCTTTTAGGTTTGTGTTAGGTGTTTTATGTGGGTTGTAATAAGATCTACTAGGTTGGATCCAAATTTCATCATCTCCATTTTTGTAAGAGCCAAGAGTGCTGCTAGGTGATATTGTGGTCATTTTGACCTAGAAAGGTAAAAGTTTCTATTTTTTTGTAACTTGGGTTTAGAGTGTCTTCTAGGACCCTAAGTAACCTAACTAGGGTCATGGAAGTCAAAAAAATGCATCGAGTTGACTAAAATAGTCAAATAGCAAAAGATGCTAAAAAGTTGCTCCAGCAACTTTTCCAACTTTTTTCAAGAAGTTGCTAATGGAGGTTGGAGAGATTGTAACTACCCATGCTTGGGTATTTGAGCATGGATTGATATTTTTAGAAGGTTAATGGATTTTTGGATTGCATAACACGTTTGTGAACCCTCTGTATGGATGTCAGATTGTGTTTTCTTGTAATCTGTAGTATTTCTTTCTTTTTGTATGGCTGTGTACGGATTGGATTGGGTGATCAGACCCCATGGGGGTGTAGTGTTTTGAATTATATTTCTTATTCTTATAGTATTTTTATTTTAAGTTAACATACTGTAAAGTTGTAGTAGGATTTAAGCCACTAGTCTACAAGTTCATTGTGTAGAGTTGCAGAGGTAAATGTGGCTCTAACCTAAACATCCACAGGTTAAATTGGATGAAAAAATGGGAGATGTAGGGTTAGGGTCTTTACATAAATATTTTTGTTTTATTTTTCTTTTTTTCAATGGGACTCCTAGAATTGGAATGAAGCCCTATGGCTGACTGCTAGGAGTAGGTGAGCCTAGATAGGGTAACGATCAGATTGCACAGAGCACCCATGATCTTGAATGGTGAACTTAGTGGAATTTGCAAAAGACATAAAGTGTTCACATGAAGGATCAAAAGGTCATAAAAATGATAGGAATTTTTAAGACAAATTTGATGGAATTTTTCCCTAACTGGTCCAGAGGCCTAAATGATAGGCTAAAAACTAGGGCCTTGTGATAACTAGGGTTGTGGGTGCATTTAAAAGCTAGGATATTGGATTATAGTAGGGTTTGTGGATAGATTAAATATTTTAAAGGTATGTTGTGAGGTTTTTTGGAAGAATTGGGAGATTTAGACCCAAAACAATGAAAATGGACCTACTAGGAAATAGGCCCAATTAGGCCTCCTAGTGCATTTGTCAACAATTAGATTGTTGAAGTATCCAAAAGTGTGGGAAATATTTCTAATGGAATTTTAATGGGCCAAGAACATAGGAAAGATCCTATGAGGTGTATAGGGAAGATCCTAACCAAGGGTTTGGGATTCTAGGGGAAAGATCTAGTGAAAAACCTAGGGAATTGGAGAACTAGTTGGACTAGTTGATCTTAGATGTACTTTGTGGCTTCACTAAATCAACTATACCTGGGAGGCAAATTGATAGAGAGGATTTAGGAGATATCTATTAGAGAAGTACACATGGAGGGTAACCATTGGATGGTTAGAAGGAGAGATAAGCATCTTGGAGGAAAGAAAGATTAGAACCATAACCCTCTGCATTATCCGTCCAGAGCAAACTGGTTTCATTAAGTATAGATGTATCCTTGAAAATATTATTGTTGTCTGGGAGGGAATGGAATGGGATTTTAAGTCCAAGAAACACACTTTTTTTTTCTCAAAATTGATTTTTCCAAAGCTTATGATCGCATTGAATGGCCTTTCATTCTTGCCATGCTGCAAACTATTGGTTTTGGTCCCATTTTTTTGCAATCTTTGAAAATGTTTTTTGGTGATGCCTTTGTGTGCATATCTATCAATGGTACCCATTCTGACACCTTTGGGATTTTTAGGTCCATTTTCTAGGGTTTTCTGTTGGATCCTATGTTATGTGACACAAGGAGGGTTAGCAGAAAGGGCCAAGGGATCTCCCAACTACCAAATTAGCTTGCCAACGTGATGCGAAAGAAACAAAAACAAAGTGAGAGAAGAAATAATAGGGATGATTTTCATTAATTGATCAAAATTATTACATGTCGAGGCCTTCCCGGTTTGGGCCATATACATTAAATGAATTAGAAATTGATGTTCATACATGCAAGGTCACAAACCTTCCTTAGAATATCTCCATAGATAATTCTCTATTACAATCTGATATCAAAATCCTACCTCCGAAATGCCTAAACTAAGAACATAGAAACAAATATATACAAGAGTCAACCAAGAGAGGTTGGTGCTCAAATCCATAAGTGAGACCGAGATTTAGGTCCACACAGATCCCAATGAGAGACCCCAAATCAGTTAAGCCACAAAAATTAACTGAAGAGGTCGGTCACCAGATCCAACTCCAAAATAAGCAACTCGGGAAAAAGATGATCGAGAAATAGAGTGACTCGGGAAAACAAAAAACTGAGCAAAAGGAAACAAACCCAAGTGTCACAAGAGAAACCCGAGAAATAGGAAACAAACAAACACGCCCGAGTGACTGAACCTGACCAATAGAAACAAGCATGCCAGAGAAAAAGAAACCCAATAAATAGAGACCAAATCAAAAAAATCATAACTGAGTGACACACCTGAGAAATAGAGTATTTCCCAAGCAGCCTCCAAAAAAACTAAAGAACAAAACAAACACCTTTTTTTGGTTGAGAAGGATTTTCAAGGACCCAATATGCTCCTGCATCAGACACCTGGGGTACAAGAAATGATTCCCTTAATCATGTATCAGGTCTAACATGAAATGAATCCAACTTATATTGAGAAATCTAAGATGATTCCTCAATCGGTGGGTGATACCACAATAGTGGGTTACACTTTTTTGCCTAAACGGACATTGAAGTCTACATTTTGAGAAAAATGTTCACATTCATATGCATATTGTCGTTAAACTATTTGAAATCTGAAGATGAAGTAAACTAGAGTCTTTTAGAATTTTCTGTCTAGATTCTAAATATATTTTTTTAATTTTTTTTTGAATTTTTTTTAATGGTTTTTTTTTTCTCCCACTAAAACTGCTATGTTGCTGAAAATGTCATTTTCAAAAAGGTACAATGACTTCGTACAACATAACTTTTTTTCTAAAATAGATATCAATGCGCTTCTTTCAAATTTGCTTTTATAACATCCATACGGAGGGCATGCAATTGGTTTGATGACATTATCATTATTATTGCATATTTTATGAATGTTTGAAGTAGAGTAAACCGTAAATGTGACATACGTTGACTGCGTAGCTGATAACTTATTGTGTATTTATCAAAATTCAATTTTTTTTTTTTGATAGAAAGAAGACTCAAAGCTGGAGGGCACTGTTATTTTTCAAATTTTTTTTTTCTTTTCTACTATTTTTCATTGAACGTCAAACCTGGGAGTTTATATTGGATAAAAAACCTATATCCGATGCATGTCAAAATACATAGACCTAATTAATTCAAAATTTGTCAAATCTATATTTTTTAGAAAGCTCATTCAGAGTACTTGTGCGATGCAAAAGAAGGTGTCCCTATTCTTCCATTTGAGCCCCGCGCTTGAGCCCCGAAGCCATGAAAACTATAGATTTTTTTTAGCCTTTGCAGATAGCCTCAATTTTGGGGGTTTCGATAGAAAGTACTTTCAATCGAAACTAATTAGTTTCAATCGAAATTAGTTTCTATCGAAAGTAATTTCTTAGTTTAACGTGCTTATGGGTCAAAATCCCACTAAAATCTTTACTAGGTTAGTTTCGATCGAAACTAAGCAAAAAAGGTAGTTTTGATCGAAACTATTAATGTTTCGATCGAAACAATCAGGTACTTTCTATCGAAAGTACCCGACTAAATTCTCCCACCTCGCGGATTCATGAGGAATTTCTTCCTCCAAAAAAGTGTAACCCACTATTGTGGGATCACCCCGGTATGTCCTTCCACTTTACCAGATATTCCATGTATTCTTTTCCTCTTTTACTTCTGCCAATTCTTTGTTTCAAAATCTAATCAACTTCCTCTATCTGGTTCTTAGGATAATGACTTGGTATTGTCACCTCTTCACTAGGTTCCTGATATTCATACAAGTCTAAAATATTGAATATAGGTGATATATCCATGTCATCAGGTAATTCAACTTCATAAGAATTTCCACTATCAAATCTTCTCAGTATTTTGCAAGGACCAAATTTCTTCATCTTGAATTTTCCATATGTTGCAATAGGAAATTTTTCTTTCTTCAAATGAACCATTACTACATCACCAAATTCAAATTTTTTATGTCTTCTTGATTTGTCTACACTATCTTTGTACTTCTGATTGATTTTCTTTAGCTTCTATTTTGCATCTTCATGTAATGTCTTCATGAACTCAGTGAATTCTTCTGCTTCAACAATTCTTTTCTCTTCCCCAAAAATATCTCTCAGATTTGATATACCCCTTGGTTGTGTGTCATGAACAATATGAAAAGGTGTCTTTCTAGTACTTCTATTCACTGAACTATTGTATGAAAACTCTTCTTGTGCCAACATCAAATCCCAATTACTTGGTGTCTCCAACTTGGCATCTCAACAAATTACCCAAACTTCAGTTTACAACCTATGTTTGTCCGTCATCCTATGGATGAAATGTAGAACTAAATATAAAATTAGTATCCAACTTCTTCCAAAGTGTTATCCAAAAATAGATAACAAATTTATTGTCTCAGTCAGAGATGATACTCCTAGGTAATCCATGCAATCTGGCAATTTCCTTAAAGAAAAGATCTACTATATGTACTACATCTAATTTTTTCTTACATGGTATGAAATGTGCCATTTTAGAAAATCTATCCATGACAACAAATATGGAATCATTACCTCTTGATGTCCTAGGTAAGACAAGAACAAATTCCATGCTAATATCACTCCAAGGTTTCTCAGGAATAGTAATTGGTGTATACAAACCAGTATTCTGACTCAGTCCTTTTGCAACTTGACAAAATCAACATATTTTCACAAAATTTTGAATATCCTTATACAAATGAGGCCAAAAATACCTTTCCTTGAGAAAACTCAATGTTTTATCAATACCAAAATGTCCATCCAATCCACTACTATGTTTCTCCTCAATCAAATTGGTTTTCATTGATCCTCTTGGTATACAAAACTGAATACCTTTGAACACCATATCTTCCTGAATTAAATAGTATTCATACTTACTTGATTGATTTGAATTAGGTGCTCTACACACTCTCCACTACTTACAAAAATCAGGATCACTTTCATAAAAACTCTTCATGTCATCAAAACCAAGAACCTTAATTCTCATTTCAGTCAACAAAGATCTCCTTCTACTCAATGCATCAGCAACTCGGTTAGAAAGTCCACTCTTATGTATAATCACAAATGTGAAACTCTGGAAGTACTCTACCCATTTCATATGTCTTTGAATCAACTTATTTTAAATTCCCAAATATTTTAAAGCCTTATGATCATTATACAACACAAATTCATTTGGCATTAAATAGTGTCTCCATTTCTTCATAGCTTGCACAATAGCATATAACTCATGATCATTGAGAAAATATTTCCTTTTATCATCATTCAACTTTTCACTAAAGAAAGCAACAAGATTACCTTCTTGAGTCAACACAACTCCAATTTCACTTCCACTTGCATCACATTCAACATGAAATACCTTATTGAAATCAGGTAATGCTAACATAGGTAATTCAACAATCTTTAGATTCAAAGCCTCAAAACTCTTATCAGCTCCATGTGTCCACTTGAATTCTCTTTTGTCTCCTCTCATTGTCTCAGTCATAGCATTAAAAATAGAACTGAAATTTCTGACAAAATTCTTGTAAAAACTTGCCAATCCATGAAATGATCTTACCTCACTGACATTCTCAGGCATAGGCCAATTAAGTATGGCTCAAACTTCTCTGGATCCATCTTCAAACCATCAGCTGAAATCTCAAAACCCAAATACACAAGATCTTATTTCATGAAGGAACACTTCTTCAGATTTATTAGCAAATTTTCCTCTTTCCATTTCTGGAACACTTGACTTATATGCATCAAATTCTATTCTCTAGTCTTATTGAATATCAGAATATCATCCAAGTATACAATCACACATTTATTCAAGAATTCATTCAAAAACTCATTCATTAATCTCATAAAAGTACTCAGTGCATTAGTTGAACCAAAAGGCATAACCAACCACTCATACAAACCTTTCTTTGTCTTGAAAGTAGTCTTCCATTCATCACCTTCTCTGAATATGATCTAATAATATCCACTCTTTAAATCAATTTTGGTAAAATACATTGCTCCACTCAAACAATCCATTATATCATCCATTATCAGTATAGGAAACCTATACTTCATTGTGATCTTGTTTATTTCTCTTGAATTAGAGCACATTATCCATTCTCCATTCTTCTTAGGTGCCAATACAGCTGGTACTGCACATGGAATCAAAATTTCTCAGATCAAACCTTTGTTCAACAATTCATGAACTTGTCGATTAATCTCTTCATTCTTGGTCAGTGTTAACCTGTGTGGTTCTTTGTTTGGTAAACTGGCTTCTAGGAATCAGATCCATACAATGATTGATATCTCCCATTAGTGGAAAACCATCAGGTACATTATCTAAAAATATTTGCTTGTACTCAGTGAGAAACTTCTCAACTTCTACAGGAATGTCATCTTCTATATTCTTACTCGGTTTGATAGGAATCAAAGCATAAAAAATATCATTTCTTTTCAAATCCTTAACAAAGTGTCTACCTTCCATCAAACATAATTTCACAAATGTACATATCTCACCAATATATTATTCAACCAAAGGTAACAAAACTTGCTTCTTATGATCAACCCAAATAGAATATCTATTCAATCTTCCGTCATGTATAGCATATCTATCATATTGTCAAGGTCTACCCAACAAAATATGACAACAATCCATAGGCATAATATCACACAACATCTTATCATAATAATTTCTAATTTTTAGATTCACAAAACATTGTTCACTCACCATTAATGTATTTTCATTCTTGATCCATGAGATCTGATAGGGATTCAGATGCTTCATCCTCTCCAACAAAATTTTTTTAACCTTTCCTTAGATGCCAAATTATCCAAGCTTCAACTATCAACAATCACCTTCCAAACTTTGTCTGTAACTCTACAGCTTCTCTTGAACAAACTTTTTTGGACAAGATCTTACTTATCCTTCTCACTCCATAGTATCCTTTAGATCATGAGATTTCCTTCCTTCTCACCTTCAATTTGTGACTCCTTTTGCACCAAATCATTTCTACTACTACTACTACCTTTCTTGCTTTCATGTGTACAGACAAAGGATTTAGGTCCTACTTCACCACAATTGTAACAAGTTACTTGGAACCCTTTTCTTCTCTAACCACCTCTGGAGTAATTTCCTCTTCCTCAGTATGAACTTCTACCTTTCCATTCAGTCTTTCATTTGTCTTGAAATGTGTCTGAAATTGACTTGTCTGGCTCAGATCTACTATTTTCACCATAAGATCTACCTTTTCTTCTCAGGAATCTAATACCTCTGCCTCTTTTGATTTTTCCATATCTTTTGTTCAACTTTTCCTCATCTTTTAGGGAATATTAATATGCTTCCTCAATGTTTTCCATCTTGACGAAACTGATTTCATCTTTTATAGAACTTCTCACTCCATTCATGTATATTTCTACTCTTTCCACTTTATCTTCAACATGTCCAAATCTGATATCCAATTTGTATGATTCTTCAGCCTAGTCTTTTACTGATCTATCTTTCTACTTCAAACTTTGCATTCACCTGATTAGGTTAATCTAATAATCACAAGGTATAAGCTTGCCTTTCAATTTGTTTACCATCTTATCCCATACCTTTATTTTTTCTTTACCTTTCTTCTTTCGATCCAATTGCAGATGTTCCCACTTTAAGAATGCATGTCCTTTTAAATTTGTGCTTCTAATCTTCACCTTCTTATCCTCTGATATATTCTCATATTCAAAAAACCTTTCCATCTCATTTATCCAGTTAATCAATTCATCATATTTCTATACTCAGGAGGATTAAATTGAGGAGTGGACTTCAAACTTGTCAAAGCTCTCATGAATCTCTCTTCTTCCTGATTCATCATAGGTGTAGGTGCAACTTCACCTTGAACCTCTTCTACTTCATCATCACTAACATCTTCAAGATGTCTTCCTCTGTGTTGATCTATCTCAACAACTTCCAATCTAGCAGCCATCTTTCTAAGCATATCAGCTAGACCTAGATATGCATTTCCTCTCCCATGAACCATATTGAATCTATCTACAATTGCAGGTCAAATGATAATCTACTACACTACGACAATACCAACTAGGGTTAGGGTTTAGAGGAAGGAACTTAGATCTCAGTAATGCTCTTATACCACCTAATACAAGGAGGGTTATCAGAAAGGACCAAGGGCTCTCCCAACTAACAAATTAGCTTTCCAACACAATGCAGAAACAACAACAACAGAGTGAGAGAAGAAACAACAGGGATCCTTTCTGTTAATTGATCAAACTCATTACATGTCAGGCTGTAAGGCCTTCCTAGTTTGGGCCATATATGTTCAATGAATTACAAATTGATCTTCATACATGCGAGGTCACAAACCTTCCTTAAAATATCTCCACAGATAATTCTCTATTACAATCTAGTATCAAAATCCTACCTCCGAACTGCCTAAACTAAGAACATAGAAACAAATATATACAAGAGTCCACCAAGAGAGGTCAGTGCTCAAATCCATAAGTGAGACCTAGGTTTAGGTCCACACACATCCCAATGAGATACCCCAAATCAATTAAGCCATGAAAATTAACTGAAGAAGTGGGCCACTAGATCCAACTCCAAAATAAGTAACTCGGGCAAAGGATGAACGAGAAATAGAGTGACTCAGGAAAATAAAAAACTGAGCTATAGGAAAAAACCTTAGTGTCAAAAGAGAAACTTGAGCAATAGGAAACAAACAAGAATGCCTGGGTGACAGAACCCAAGAAAAATAAATAAGCATTGCCCAAGAGAGAGAAACATGAGCAACATAGACCAAATTGGAACAAGCATAATTGAGTGACAGGCCCCATAGTATTTCCCGAGCAGCCTCCAAATAAACTAAAGAACAAAAAAACATCTTTTTTTGGGTTGAGCATGATTGCCAAGGACCCAAGATGCTCCTGCATCAGTATGTGCTTGCTACTAAAGGCTTTGGTTACCTATTTGCCAATTCTATTTCCTATGGTTTAGTGTGAGGCATCTCTCTTCCGGATTCTTCTTCCCAACTTGTCAATGCTCACTTTGTTGATGATTCCTTCCTCACTCTCCTTGAGGATGAAGAAATTGTCTCTAATACCTTGCAATGCTTGGATACTTATTGTCAGGCCTCTAGGTGTGCTATTCAATGGTATAAGACCCTCCTTTAAAAATAGTCTTTTCTTCCAGCCCCTCCTTGGATGGCTAATTTTGATTGGAAGTGGGTTCAACATGGGGAATTTTTCCTCTTCCTGGGAATTCCCTTTTCTTTTCAAGGCTCTTCTATGGATTTATGGACTTCTTTGGTTGCTAAAATTGAAAAGAAGCTACAATATTGGATTTATAAACCCCTGTCTCTTGCGGAGAAATTTCATATTTGTTCTAAGGTCTTGGCTTCTACATGTTTATTATTCTTCATGTTGGGCTCCTTCCAAATCCTCTTACCTTAAACTGGAGCACCTTCTCAAGGATTTCCTCTAGGCTTTGGGAGCCGAAAGTCATGGGTTCCACATAGTTGCTTGGGATTTTTGTTGTCTACGAAGAGAGTTTGGTGGCTTTGATCTTCTCTCCACTTAGAAGAAATGGCTTTCTCTTTGTGCTAAATGGATTATTTGTGCTATCACAAGCGATGAAGCTTGGAAAATCCTTGTTAGGAATTGTATTTCTTTAGGCTATCGTGTTCACAGGCCAACTTGGAAAGGAATTGTTCTTCAAACTCTTCTCAATATGCGGGAGCCTATACATATTCAAGTCACCTTTGTGATTAAGATCATATAGAAGGCTTGGAAAGAAATCAAGCCTTGGCTTCATTGGGATGGGGATGGTTTTCATAATGGGATTTCTTTGAATCAAAAGAAACTTTGGAGGTCTCCGTTGTTCTCCATTCGGGGTATTCATCTGGCTAAGACTCAAGGTGCAAGTGCTCAACATATTTTCAAATGTGGAATCAGAACACCTAAGGACCTCTTTTCCAGGGCCACTATGAGCCTCTACTCTTGGGAAGACATGCAGCTCTTTTTTCTTCTAGCTCATCTAGATCGTCAAACTTTTGATCTATTTTTTTCTTCCCTTCAAGATCATTTGCTTCATAAGCCAGTTTTTTAGTCTGTTTGACCCTGGTGGAAAGACTGGAAGTGGTACCTTGCCACTCCCTTCAGCAACTGCAAGCCGAAGATGGGTTATAGATGTGTGTCTCCTCATCTTCCCATGGTGTACACTCTTAACTAGAGATGGCATTTGCACTCTTCTCGTCACCATTGGAGCTCTTATTTCTAGATCATATGGTCTGCTATTACTAAGCCCAAGATGGCTCTCTTTTATTCATGTTTTCTCTTCCAAGGTCTTCCTTTGGGCCCTCGGCTCAAACACCTAGGTGTTCCTGATCCTCAGTGTCCCTTTTGTGGTAACCGTGAATCTTTTTTGCACATTCTTTGGTTTTGTAGGAGAGATCAACCGTATTGGCAGTGAATTCATGATTTTTTTAAACTATTCCAGCCAGAGCCCTTCTCTTGGCATATGATTGTCCTAGGAGATTCTCTGAAAATTCCTTCCAAGTTTACCCAGATTTGGCATACTTTCACTTGATGGAGATTTTTTTTCACTTTATGGAAATATAGGAATGTTGTTCTTTTCAATCACACCTTTCTTGATATAAATGTTTCTTTGTATAATAAAGCCTGTATATGTAACAATGTTATGATGTAGATTCAAGTGCAAGCCAATAAAGTGGCTCTAGAGGTAGCCCACATTCAAGACCTACTTAATCATTAAGGAAATGCTCCCTATATGGTTTCCTGGGTCCCTCCTAATTTGGTTTCTACAGATTGTACTCCGCCTAGGGGTCATCACTATAGCTGTAGCTCTTTGGCTCACCACTCCCGCACTCTGCGGTTGTAGGCTCCACGCCACCACTCTCCTAGGGGTGGTGATGATGGTTGGCGATGCCACTCGGCTTCTCTGCCTCACCGCGCCTCTCGCTTGTCTCTAGATCCAGTTATGTTTTCCCCTCCAAATGCTCCTGATGTTCGTGGTGGCCCTACTTGGCCTGTGACAACCTCCTCCAAGCAATCCTTCCCCCGCATGGCTCTAGCTATTTATCTGCCTAGGGAGGAGGAGAAAGAAAAAGAAAAAGAAGATGTTGCAGATGACTGGTCGGTTCCTGACCCTCCAGTCAATCCTAGGGATGCCTGGTGTTTTGATGACAGAGATCCTTCTTCGGCTGGCACTGCTCTTGCAGCCTGAAGGCTTTATGCTTTTTTTTATGAATAGTCTCTAGTTTCTTTTTTCGGTTGGATGCCATGTGAACTCTCACGAGGTAATTTTTATGTCCCCCAACCCCTTTTTGTGAATATGTAGCTTTTATATTAAATTAATAGGAAAGGTAGTATTCATAAAAAAAAAATCCATTTTATGCATATCCCCTCAGTTTTATGAATTAATCTGTCAAATTATTTCCCAATTGCAGTAACCCTTGGGTGGAAAATATTAAGACAATTCGTGCACTTCATTAGATATATCTTATGTCAAACACACAACCTGCAGCTCCTCCATAAGAAAGATGATAAGCCTGTGAACATAGAACAACTACGTGGCCTTTGGCAAGTGCTGCACAAATATCTAAGACAGCCCCTTCAAAACTGTCCCTTCTTTGATTGGTTTGGGGGTAGGTTGAGTGTACACTTGAAAAATCCTCTCTTCATTTACATGCTACCGGTATTCTATGTTGTATTTAAAACATTATTTTTACATTTTGTTGCACCATCTTAAATTTTATACACTTCAAATGATACATATTTTTGGTATGTATGTCTTTTGTGGTAAATGCATCCTCAGTATTGAATAAAATGATTCCAATGTGCTGGTCATGTATCCTCATAAAAATATTCTTTACACCAACTATTTTCTATTTTATACAGTTCCTACAAATCTATTTTGTGCGTATCCATAATCATGATAAACCATAAAACATCAATTCTTCAAAAATCCTTTGGCAATTATATCATACTCCAAGATTTTCCTGCATGTCAACCACAACAGTTTGTAACATATGATGATTGTAACATCCATAAAATCTTTTCTTATAAATCTGGAACCGCCGCGACATAGTAAGAAAGATGCTAGGAGAGCTTTTGGAACTCCGTTCTACATCCACACATGGTATGAAGCTTCTAAAGAATATATCATTCTTCTCCATATTGGATGGCGCTTACGATTCTCGTGAGATAAGGATGCATTCCTATGTGGATGCTTGAAAAATAGTTTATTTCCACTGCTTTAACCGTTTTCATGCATGCTTACTAGTGTGAATATAACTACAAATTCAATTTTGAGCTTCCAATAATGCTCATACTTCATTTCAAAACCTTAGATAGCACCTCTTTTTTCCCTAAAATTAATTTAAATTTTTTTTTCTCTCCTTTCAAACCTGCCTCAAATTATAAGGGATTAATGAATGTTAACTTCTCATGTGACCGTTTTGCTGTAATTCTATTGTAGGCTTACCAGACATCTTGGGGTTATGAAATTTGGTTTAAAAGTTTATGTGAATTAAGCTAAAACATGGGTTTTATTTCATATCATGAGAAGCTCGCCAAACGTGAGTACTTCATTTGTAAAATGACATGCTTAGTGTTGACAAAATCAGAATCGGAGACTCCTGTGACCATCCCAAGACTCATCAAATTATCTGATTTAAAAAATTTGCACATTTTTGAGACGACAAATTTAGCTCGGGGGCATTTAGAAAATAATCAAAAACCTATCAAAACTCCTCCTATCTTCATGAAATTGAATAGGAACATAGTCACATATAGTAAGAAACTTCTGACCAAACGGTTATGTAAGATAATTCAGGAGCGCCAAAATTTTAATAATCAAAGTTGATAACTTTTCACTTCCTAAAATTTTAATGATAAACAATTGAAAATTGTATTTGCTTTTGGGCTCAAAAACCTATCAAACAACATGATGAAGATCTGCAATCTGGAAAACAATTTTATTTCCATATAGATAATTACATGAAAAAAATCATCTTATAAGATATATGTTCAACCAAGAAATATTAAATTCCAGAAATGTCTTTATAAGATATATGTTCAACCAAGAAATATTAAATTCCAGAAATGTCTCCTAACAAACGTTGTTACCCTCCACATGACTAATCTGAAGAAACTACATTTGGTTTTAGCCAATCAAAAATATCAAATGAATTCCAAGACCTTGAAATTGTAAATAGTGCCATATTATAACATGGAAAATATTAGGGAATCATCAAATTGGCAAGTAGTATCAAATGCATTAAGATATTCAGTCTCCAAAATAGCTACTTGCAAGGAACTGTAATATCCAAATTGTAAAACTTGTGCACACCTTAGAAATTTGTTATTTGATAGAGGTATCAAATGAGGTTCTAGGAGGCTGAAAATGGATGAAAACATTTATTTGTAGGTGAAAATCATGATTTCAAGGGCAATTCATATGTTGAGCATAGAATTTGTGAAGTGATTTTTAGGGGTTTTACCATATATGGAACTCTAAATTTCACAAGCAAATTAGAGCTCCAACAGAGTTAAAAACATTTTGTTGTATGTTTCAGATATATTATATGTGCATAAATTACCAAACATAGCAGAAACAAGAAGATGGACAAAGGTATTTCAGTAGGAATAACAAGAATGTGAAGAAGAACAATTAGACCAAAAAGAAAAAGGTGAAGAGGAAAGGTTTGAAGATCAAAGGAATGAAGAAAGCCAATATGGGAAAATAAAAGAAGCATAGAAATAAATCAAAGATCAATAATAATAATAAGGCAGACAAGGAGAAGATAAATTTTGATAAAAGATACAATCATGAAAGAAAGTCCAAGAGAAAGATGACAAAGGAGAAAATTTATATTCTTGCACATCTCATAGGCAAGTTGTAGGTCATTACCCCTCCTGATCTAAACTAAGATGCAAGAGATTGCATCATTCTAGTATGCTTTAAAGAAGAATCTTACAACTGGATTGGTTTATGGAGCTTCTACTCAGGGGGCGTAGTAAGCATTGTAATGAAAATTTTGTTGATCAATAGTTGGATGTGTTTCATGGATAAGAGAAGGTAATACACATGTTTCTTTGATGAGAGAGAGAGAGAGAGAGAGAGAGAGAGAGAGAGAGAGAGAGAGAGAGAGAGAGAGAGAGAGAGAGAGAGAGAGAGAGAGAGAGAGAGAGAGAGCATATGTAAAGAGTAATTTTATATACTTGCACATAAGAAAGAGTTTTAGCCAATAATAGTAGGGTACATCCAAGAGGAATAAACTAATGGATATAAGAGAATATAATCATATTGGAACTAGGGTGATATTATTCCTGAGGGGAGCATTGATAGAGAAAAAATGAGGTATTAGAGCAGAGTTAGAGAGACTCAAAAGTTATTGTGGATATTTTTGGTAGTACTATTGGTTTCTAATTGCATTATTTATTTCCTATCAAATCTTTACGTGAATTCCAAGGGGGGGATTGTTGGTAAGTTGGATGTGTCGTCATAAATGTTGAAATGTCTATTATGTAGTCTAGATGTTTTTGTGGAGTTTTACCAGTAACACATGCTGATCAAAAGAATGACGAAGTAATGTTACTAAAGATGAGGAGTTGCACACCTCATGGGATGATGAAGACGTTTTCTAAATGTTTTATCTCAAGTTTAAGTTTCTAACATGATTTAATCAAGTTATGATGTCATAGATGAAGAATAGTTATTTTACTATTTACTAGTGGAAAAAAGTTTTACAGAATGATTTGATTCATGTACTCAAGGTGAGATATTTTATTATGCGATAGAGAATGTATTAAGGACATAGCAATGTGTCTTCCATTCAAAGGGTTTGTTACTATAATGGTTTGTAAGGCATTTACAAGTATTTTAGTTGGGGGTAATAGTGTTATTAAGGTTTAGCATGAAATGTTGATAGGTCTGATGAGTGTGATGGATTTGATTTTTTTTTAAGCTTCATCATGCCTTATGATGATCTAGGATTATGTGTTTAATGAGTTGGCAACTTACTTTGATCAAGCTAAACAAGTTCAATGGATTTGAAGATTTTTTTTATGTTCTTAGCTGACATGTCAAGAAAAGTTGATAAAATGATCTATGAGACATTGCTAAAATAATTTAGGGTTATGATTATTATCTTGAGGTGTTTCTAAAGGATGTAAGAAATGTTTGGAAATCACACAGTGATCATGATGTTTGATTTTGGCGCTCAGAGTTGATATTTGAGTATTAAGTTTTGTTGACCAAGTTCTTCATAAATATGGTGAATTAGGGTTTGATTTTTGTTATCGTGTGTGCACTAGTATTTGGAAGATTTAGGAAGGCATATATTCCAAGTTTTAAACTTCTATAGATCTAGTGAGGGTTGGATTTCTCATTGGACTATGACAGATAGAGTTAGAGAAAGGGATCTAATTGTACTAAAATGGAACTGATCAAAGCATATGTAGATGCTATTATACAATTCAAGAATTCTCATATTAGTGACTGAATTGTTATTGTAAGTTAGCGAGACTTCCTTAGGGTTGTAGCCCAAGGAAAAATGAGTGGTTAACTCTAGGCAGTGTGACAGAATGCATGTGTAATTCTATACTTCTAACAAGGTACTAGTTTTATTGTGGGTTTCATCCCCAATGTGGTTCTCATGATAAACTTTTATTTTTTTTAATGTGCTTTTGTTGTTTTATTACTTGTGTTTACAAGCTTTGCAATTTTCAAATCAGTAATAAATGTTTAAGTGATAAAGGGTTTCAAGTTTTAAAGGTTTAAGGGTTTGGATTTTTAAGTATTTTAGGAGCAACTGATTGACCCCCCCTCCTCTTAGTTTCTTACTTCCTATATCCTACATTATTGTGCATAGAACATGTCCTACGATGTATGGAAGAGTGAGCACACACTAATGGGTATTAAGTATGCATGGAATTTAGTTCCTTAGGTAGTGTGTACATTTAACGAATCTAAAAAATATTTAGGGTACCTAGATTGATAAGGAGCAGGGGCACGTCTTATATAGTTATTTTTCTATAGAAACTAATGAATCCTATATGATCTTTATCATCCTTGTTTGATTTATTTGAGGCCCTCTTCATTATAGTAGGGCATCTTGAGCTTTATATTTACAATAAGGAAAGATTTCCAGCCCGGGAAAGCATTGGCAACAACGGAAAGGTGTCTGACCATACTGAGTGAGAAGTAGGCATCTAGTACGGGTCCCTATCTATAGTAGGGGTGAAACCACTCCATCTATCTGTGTGTGGGTGGACATGCCACTTTTCTATATCTAATCTGAGTTCAAAGTAGAGAATCAGAGCTTTTCAATTTTTCTTTCCCTTTTTTACTTTTTTAGAAGTTTTAGAGATTTGACCTTTTTCAAAACAATGTCCACCTTTGTCATTTGATGGTTTCTAAAAAAATTGCATCTCATCAAGAAACTAACTAGCACCTTTAAGCTTTAATTTATTTTCAATTTGTTCTTTAGCATATTTTATTTCTCTTTTTGAGATTTCAATATCCTCCTCATGTTTAATGTAATTTGTAGGTATGATCAAATGTTTACTTTCCTTCAATTCTTTTATTAGCGGGGTAACCTCTTCCTCAAGTAGATTGCAATCTTTGGATTTTACTTGTAACTTGGTTTCAAGATCATCAATGAGTTCGTTATTCTTAAAATTGAATTTTAGAAAAGGGCATGCCACGTTAAGACAAGATATAGTAAATAAGACTTCTTCAAGGAAATATTATAATAAAACTAATTACACAAATTTATAGTTGAAAAAAGTAATAGTGCATTTTTCTACAATGCTAAATATAGTTCTTATTTTATACATTAGTAACTTATTTCATCTATGTGGATCTACACATTTAAACTTATTCTCTTCATATTATCTAATCCACGTCTCTATCAATATCTTAATCACATCTCCGAATGACCTCTCTTTATATACTTATCACAATACAATAAATTATCTATTAATTTGGACAAAGAATGCAACACGTAAATAATGAATCATCGACCCCAAAAATAACCATAATGCTTGCAACAAGGAAATGAAATGTATGAAGTATCATACCTTGTTTGGACACCCTCCATACGAACAAATAAAATTTTCACAATCATTGCATTCGACCATAAGGACCAAAACATGTTTAGGCTACTAATAAAATTGCAAATGTATGTCAGTCAAACAAATTCAATATAAAGTAAAGAGCCCCAAAAATTCTAAAAAATCCTAATGAAACATTATGTAATCATCAATTAACCATATCACCCAACCACATTACCTCAATAATTGAACGCGAATGAATGCAAATAAAATTGCAAGTGGACACACTATTTCTTATAATCCAATGCTTAAAAAGTTATAACTTTGTTCTAGAAAAAACCAAAATATATAAACTGGTATATAGAAAATCCAAACACTTGTTGACATTATATTCAAACTAAAAAAACAAATATATATTAGTATACTTAAATATGTATCAAAACATAGAGCTAGATTATTCACCAAAATAGTCACACCAATGTGCAAAAAACAAAAATCTATGTTTAAAACTCCATGTAAGGAAGTTAAGTAGTGGAAAAAATCCATACATTAACCTAAGGGGAGAATAATGTAAGAAATTTCTCAGGTCTTTTTCACATTAATAAAAGTTAACATAAATAACATTCATACCACAACATAATGATTTTTGTAACGAAACCCCTTTCGGAAAAAATCCCACACTCCAAAAGTAGCCCAATATATTATTCACTAATAGAAAATAGATTAAAATATACTAGTAGAGCAATATTTTCTCAGGAGAATCACCAAACAGAGATCTAGAGGTAACTTGAAAACTATAGGACTCCTACACAAAATCTCCATATCATGCACCTACTATAAAGGAGATAAAATAAAAGAAATATTCAAATAATATTATAAAACTATGGGCTAAAACCACCCCAAAAAAGAGGCCCTCATCTTTATATCCCCAACCATAGATTCTCTATGATGTGTCAATTCACACGTCACCACATGTAACTCCCTTTTATAACTAATTTATATGTTTGACACATTTTAACAATTCCTATTTCAAGGGACCCAACTTTTAGGGGCCATAACATCTGAACCATGTCCTTATTTTCTATTATAACCACTTTTTGAAAACCTCTAAAAGTGTTTGACAATGGGGAATATGTAGTTCTATCCATGATGAGTGTTTACCCTTTTGGAGCCTCTCATGCCTTCAAAATTGATTTCAATGTTTTTTAATGATCCAATAAAAATAAAATAAAAATTATCTTTAAAACTGGACATGATCTTGGCACAAAACTTTACTAGCATTATTATATATCCAAAATGTACCTCAAGAAAATTAATTATAAAAAATTTCATGCTCAAATGAAATTCTTTTTAGAAAATAGCTTCCATATGTAACTGCAAGGTTGAGACACATTTTCCCAAAACTCCAAAAACCAGCAGAAAACATCTAATATAAACCATATAAGATTCTTTGATAATTTGTATACATTAGTGATATCATATATACATATCCAATATAGTAGTGCACTAGAAAAAATTAAGAGAAGCCAAAACATGTCTCCCATACACATATCTGACTTCTGAATATTCAATTCAACAAGTTTGACATCAATGAAAACAAAACATTCATATGTACAAAAAATTTATCTTGATCCGCCTCATTAAAAATTGAATTTGTCTATGCATAATAGTTCTGCTTCATCTCCATACACATCAAATTTATTATTGTGATTAATTTGGATCATGAAGTTGATATTAATATTGAGATTAATAATGGTTATGATATATATTTTGGATTACTAAGAGGGGGTTGAATCAGAAAACTATGATTCTTTAAACTTAGAAAACTTAATTCTTGTTCAACTTGGTAGGATAAACAATAGCAACAACAGAATGACCATATATCTTCAATAACTCAAACATTAACTTACATAAATAGTAAATAACAAGCACATGAATCATTCAACACATTTGACACTAGGTTTAATGAGGAAACACAATTTGGGAAAAACCTATGTGGGAATTGTCACCCACAAATGAAAAATACTCTTTTGAAGTATGCTCGGTTAAAAGTTTATCCTGTTAAATATTACAATACAAATTTGTTAAATGTGACCTATTAGAGGATTAACCTCAGACCCGTTAAGATCTACACCTTGTTAGGAGTGGCCTGGTTAGAGGACTTTGAACACTCTTTTAGAATGTCACTTTTCTCAAGGATTTTACAATATGACTGTTAAAATCCACTCAGTTAAGAGATTTTGTTGTTACAAATGCAAATAAGCAACAATATGTAAAATGATCTGTAAAACTACAACTACCTCTTTAGTTATCATATCCCTTATACACTCTCTTACTACTAGCATCAAAACTTCACGAATCTGTGCTCTTGGACTTAGATTATCACTTCGTCTCTCTTCACTACATAACTTGATAACACTTCAATACTTCAAATAGCCAGCCATTTGTTCTTCAAATTCATCCTTTAAATAGACTCTATTTTGGCCTCTTAATTTCCTTGATTAGGTTTTCCTTTAATCTGGCTTAGCCATTAGTTTAGCTTTTTGAAATAATTTAGTGAACTTTAAACGTGGTTAGTTGCTTTGGCATCACCTCAGAACTTGCACTTTTATTGAAAATAAAACCTTCACTTTTGCCACTTAATCTATACAATAGATATCTCCCTTGAATTTTCCCATGCGTAGATCTTGTAACCAACTTCCTTTTCATTTTGGGAATCCTCCAGATCATTGTATCTTTCCATTAAATGAGTTCTTATATGTATTTATAACATTTGTTTTTCTTAGAAACTAACTCTCAATTCAGTGACTACCATGCACTTCTTGATGCTTAAATGTCTTAGTGTCCTGACTGACTTCCATAAAAATTTATCGAAAGAATATCTTTGTGTGGTATCTTAACTCTTTAGTCTTACCAACTTTTCCAATATTCTTTACTGACTCGATAAAGTAGAAACCAATTATATCAAGGTGATCTTATCATTATTTGATCTTCATCTATTGTCTAATTAAATCAAATCTAAAATGATATGGCAATTCAATATGAACGAGGAATCAATAGCTTGAAATCAATGACAAAATAACAATTGATCTAATCCTTTCTATAATCTTGTATACCTTTGAGCTCGGTCTTCATCATCATCTCCATATGTAGAGTAACAATCTCCTACTTTGGTATTGATAACAACACTATCAATTGATGATGGAAACACTATTTATCTCCCTTTTACATCTTTTTTCTATCTTTACTCCCTCTAAGTTGTTTGTTCATTTTCTCCTTGTGTGTTCATTCTCTCTTAGTATATGTATGCTTATTCTCCCTTTTTCTATTATTTAAATCAATCATTCTCCCTTAATCTCTCTATTCACAAATTATTCATTCTCCCTCTTTAACAACAATGTCAAAGGTTCATACTCATAAAAAAATTTTTAGGTATTCGATCATACATTGCATGTACTGGTAATTCTTTGCATACATAATTACTTTACACTACTTCAGGCAATACCTAAAGTGTGAAGACTAGCATCAACTTACAAAATAGGTATTGTATCAAGTCCTAGAATTGATGCATCATGCATCTTTCTCTAATGAATGTTGGATAGGGGTAGGACCCCTAATTCAAATAAGAGATACTCAAGAGCATCCTTTGGTAGTGACTTAGTGACTATATCTGCTAATTTTTCCTTTGAGTTCACATACTCCAACATCACCTTCTAGACTTGAACATTCTCTCTCAAGTAATAATACTTGATAGATATGTACTTGGTCTTAGAATACATTACCAAATTCTTTGATATGCTTATAGAATTTGCGTTATCACAAAATATAGTAACTGGATTGGTAATCTCCTCTTGTATACCCTATAGCAGTTGTTTGATCCATACAATATTTGCACAATTCATAGCTGCAACAACATATTCAACCTCGGCAGTAGACTGTGATATACAAATCTTCTTTTCACTCAGCCATGTAACTAGTCTTTCTCCTAAAAATAAAGTTCCTCCACTTGTACTTTTTCTACCCTAAATGTTTCAAGCCCAATCAACATCATTGTACACTTTTAACTCAAATTTTCTCCTTTCTTTTATAGTATACCAAAGTCCTCAATTCCTTTTAGATATCTAGATATCCTTTTCACTATAGACATATGTCATTCCTTTGGATTAGCAGAAAATCTACAAACAATACCAACTGCATCAGCTATATCAAGCCTGCCATGAACAACATATTGTAGCTTACCAATAATTGATCGGTAGAGTTTCACATTTACTTCTTTTGACTCATCTTCCTTTGATAGATTGCAACATCATATGTGTTGCAGTCAGTCTTGAGTCTTCCATCCTAGATGTCATTAGGATCTCTTTTATGTACTTTGATTGGGTAATGTAGATCCCATCTTTTTATTTTTGAATCTGTAGTCCAAGAAATAATTTAATCTCTCCAATCATGGACATCTCAAATTCCTTTCTCATTTCTTTAGCAAAAGATCTCCATAATGTGTCATTTCCTGCAAAAATATATCATCACAAAATATCTCAGCAATCAAAATCTTGTCAGTACTATCACGTTTCAGATAAACATTACTATTATCACTAGTTCTTTGAAATCCAATCTTGATTAGATATACATTTAATTTTTCATACCAAGCGTGGAGTGCTTGTTTCAAATCATATAGTGCCTTGTGCAGTTTGCGTACTGTGTCCTTGTTAGTATTCTCAACAAATCCTTTAGGTTGTTCTATATAAACCTCTTCTTCAAGAATACCATTAAGCAATTTTGACTTGACTTGCATCTGATAGACTTTAAATACTTTGTAAGCTTCAGATGCTAGTAGAACTCTAACTCCTTCTAATCTAGAAAAAGGTGCAAAAGTTTTAGCATAGTCAATTCCTTCTTCTTGTCCATATCTCTTGAATACTAGTCTTTCTTTCTTTCTGATTACATCTCCATGGTGATTCAATTTACTTCTAAAAATCCATTGAGTACCAATAACATTTCCATCTTTAGGTCTCAATATTAAAGTCCATGTGTTATTCTTTACAATTTTATCTAACTCTTCTTTCATTACTTTAACCCAGTCTTGATTTTCCAATGCATCTTTTCCTCTTCTTGCTTAAAAATCAGAAATTAAGCATGTATTGTATCTTACCTTGCTTCTTGTCATAATTCCCTCATCTTTCTCTCCAATTATCTTACAAGGTCAATGGTGTCTCCTTACATACTTGGATAGAATAGGCTTGGTAGTCAGTGGAACTTCATTTCCATAATTGGTGGTAGTTCTCTTTGTTCATCTTGCTCCTTAGTTTGTGCATTCTGTAAGGTATCAAGAACATCTACTTTAACATATTCAAATCTCTGCTAATCTTTAGGTTCCTTCTTATTGTCCTCATCATTTCTCTCTTCCAATTCATCAATTCTCACATCTGCACACTCCACAATTTTTTTAGTAGATTTGTTCAAATATTTGTAAGCTTTACTCTTTGTACAATATCCTGAGAATATTCCCTCATCTCCTTTTGAATCAAACTTACTGTCTCTAGCATCTTTGATAATATAGCATGTATTCTAAATACTTTGAAATAACTCACATTAGGTTTGCGATCATACCATATCTCATATGGTGTCTTGTGTGTACCTTTTTTAAATTGTACTTGGTTAAGTGTATAAGCATCACTGATGACTGCTTCTCTCTAATGAATTTGAGAAATACCCTGCTCAATCATCAGTGTTGTAGCACAATCCAAAATGGATCTACCTTTTCTTTTAGCTATATCGTTCTATTGTGGTGTCCTTGGTGCAAAGATTTATCTCTTTAATCTATGTTCATTGTAGAAGAGTGTAAACTCATCAGAAGTAAACTATCCTCCTCTATCAAATCTCAAAAACTTCATTTTTATTCCAGTCTCCTTATCAACTCTTTCCTTGTACCACTTAAACATCTAGAAAGTTTCATATTTCTCCTTTAAAAACATGACATACATCATTATAGAAGAGTCATAAACAAAAAAAAAATATCTATCACCATAGTAGCTTTGTGTTCTCATCAGTCCACATAGGTTAGTGTGCACTAAGTCCAAAACTCATTTTGTAACTCAAGACTTACTTGTGAAACTTGACTTAGTAATTTTTCCAACTTTACATTCCTTGCACATGACATTCTTCACTTTTTCTTATCTTGATAAACCTCTTACTCTATTCTTTTTTATCACTTTAATTATATTGTCAAAATTTACATGACATAATCTCTTGTGCCATAACCAGGAATCTTCAACTTTAGCATACAAAGAAACTATTAATACATGTATCAAGGTAAAATATTTTGCCTTTAGATTGTTCTCTAGTGGCAATCAAACTTCCTCTCTGATCAAATACTTTTACCTTCCCATTCTAAAATTCTAGTCAGTGTCCTAAATTGTTTAGCTATGCCACACTAAAAAAATTATACTTTAAACCTTGAACCCAATATACATCATCACATATTGTATTGTTTAACAGAATTATAGAACCTTTACCTTTCACATGATATGGAGCATCATTACCGAAACTAACATATCCTTCATTATGTTCATCCATATTAATAAACTTAAGTGTATCACTAGTCATGTGGTGTGAACACCTATTGTCTATAATTCAGGTATCATTTTTTCTTACATGTGGTATTAGGGTTTTTTTCTTCTTTCTTTTCTTCATCAGAATTATCCTTGATGGAAACATATACAACTTATTCTCCATCATCATCATCATCATCATCATCATCATCATCATCATCATCATCATCATCATTATCCGTGTTATCATCTATTAGTCTTTCATTACCAATATGAAATGACTTCTTAGCTTCATTTTTTTAATCTCAGAATCTCCTGAATCTATTTTCTCTTTTGTTCTCATCTTGTTTGTCTTTCTTCTCGTTACTGTCATTATTAGGGAATCTAGAATCAATATGTGGAATATTATTAAATTTTAAACATTTGAAGGGTAGCTTTCCTCAGTACTTGCCTTTACCTCTTTGTAGTATTCTTTCTAGTAGAGCTTCAAATTCTCTTTCATTTGCTTCATGTTCTACATAAAGTTCTTCTAACTCACTCTTGCAGTTATATAGTCTTTCACTAGCACTACTTGCATAACCATCACTAGGTGTAGAATCCCTAGAAATTCCAATGTTCAAAGATGATTTAAATGCAGACTCAATCCCAACAGTATCAGGTAAAATATTATACAAATCATTAAGCTCAAAAGAAATCAACTTACCAATAGTAGCATCTAGTGAAACAATCATCTGAGGAATGGATCTTAGTTCTTGTATTGCGCACAATAGCATTATATACATAGGTTACAATGTCCTCAAAAATTTTCTTGTCAAATCTTCTTCTGATATTTTTCCTTCAATACCTCTGATAGAATTCACAGTTTCCTTTAGCCTAGTGTTGTATAGTATAATATTTTCACCTTCTTTCATTCTCATAGAATCAAATTTCCCTCTTAAGCTTTCAACTTTTTCCTTCATGACATGTCTATCTCCACTATGTATCAATTCAATCCTATTCAACACTTTCTTTGTTGTATCACACCCTATAAGGTCATTGAATTGCAAATTGATGAGTGTAGATGATATCTCAATCATTTCTTATGTGTGGTCTTGTTTTTCTCTTATCTTCTCAGCTATTAAAGGAACATATGGTGGTGGCATATACTCATCGTCAACATAATATACTACATAATCTTGAATCTCAGATAGGTGCAACCTTATTCATTTTTTCCATGTAGAGAAGTTATCCTTATTCAACATAGGTGCCTCCATCTTATAAAACTTTAGATCTTTAACTCAAGTATTTTAAACTTATCTCCTGGAGTACTTAGCTCTAATACCAATTGTTGGATTACTAAGGGGGGTGAATAAAAAAAAAATGATACTTTAAACATTAAAAAACTTAACTCATATTCAACTCGGTAGGATAAACAACAACCAAAACCAAATCACCAAATATGTTCAATGACTCGAACAATAACTTGCATAAATACTAACTAACATGCACATGAATCATTCAACACATTTGACACAAGATTTAATGAGGAAACCCTATTTAGGAAAAACCTCTATGGGAATTGTCACCCACAAATAAAAAATAATCTTCTAAAGTATGCTCGGTTAAAAGATTATCATGTTAAATATTGCAATACATATTTGTTAAATATGACCCTGTTAGGGATTACCACAAACCCAATAAGATTTTCACACTATTAGGAGTGGCCTATTTAGAGGGCTTTGAACACTCTTTTAGAATGTTATCTTTCTCATAGATTTTACAATAAGTTTTTTAAGTCCACTCTGTTAAGAAATTTTGTTGTTATAAATGCAAATAAGAAATAATATGTAAAATTATCTATAAAAATGCAACTACCTCTGTCTTCATCAGATTCCTTACATTCTCTCTTACTATTGGAATCAATAGTTCATCAATCTCTTCTCTTAGACTTAGATTATCACCTCTTTTCTCTTCATTGCATCACTCGATAGCACTTCAATACTTCAACTTGCCAACATTTGTTCTTCACATTCATTATGACTCTTAATCTCCTTGATTATGTTTACCTTCAATCATTCTTAGCCATTAGATTAAATTTTTGAACTAATTCAATGAACTTGAAACTCGGTTAGCTGCTTTGGCATTGCCTTGGAACTTGCACTTTTCTTGAAAATAAATCCTTCACGTTTTTTGCTTAATCTATTCCATAGATCTCTTCCTTGAATTTTCTCTTGTGTAGATCTTGTAACCAACTTCCTTTTCATTCTTGGAATCCTCCAGAATGTTGTAGATTTCCATTAAATATATTCTTGTCCTTGTTTCTTACATCTGTTATGCTCAGCAACTATCTCTTATTTGAGTGACTAACATGCACTAGTCGGTTCTTCAATGTTACGGTGTGCTAACTGATTTCCAAAACACTTTATCGAAAGACTCTCTCTACTCGATAGCTTAACTCTTTATTCTTACCGACTTGTCTAATCTAATTTACCAACTTGATAATGTACAAACAAATTATGTAAACATGATCTTAACATTGACTAATCTTTATCCCAATTAAATAAAGTCTGAAAGATATGAAAATTCAATATGAACCATAAATCAATTGCTTAACATCAATGAAAAAATAACAACTGATATAATCCTTTCTACAACCTTGTATACTTCTGATCTTTTTCCTCATCATCATCTCCATCAGTTGAGACTATATATATATATATATATATATATATATATATATATATATATATGAACCTATCTCCTAGTGAGTAATACATATAGTGATTCATCATAAGAGCATGGCCGTTACTTGGCATGTGTGATCACTCTATCTATTATATTTTTTTACACACCATATTATAATTGTAAGTACTCTTTTATTCACTTTCAAAACAAACATAATTCTCCTTCATTCTATACTTATAGACAAATAATTTTTGTTGGTCTCCCATGCCTCTTCCTAGTTAGCATTATGTGGATTTCTATACATCTCATGTTAATGCATCCTTGGTTTTCCTTGGAAGAGAGCTTTATATTTAGAATTTTTCTTTCATGTATTAAGTGGATGAAATAATTGGTTATGCATTCATTTCGGTCAAATGGAACACTTACAATATAAACAGTACTACATTCAAATTTTTTGGAGACAACCATCACCCTTAGTTGTTCATTGTTATTTAGACTATTGGAACCTATATTTATTACTTTCACATTAATTTTGCACTGGTTGAGTAATTTCATTGAGGCAACTCGCCTATATTTATTAGACATTTGGATCTTCTACTATTATTTCTTTCCTTCTTTTTTTCATATTAATATTTTTTATTTACTCTTGTTTGGAGAGATCACATGAGCTATCGTTATCTTGATTTCAATCATCATCAAAAGTTTAGAGGAAGTTCTTTAGTTATGTCACTATAAGAGTCATCATTTGACTTTTACTTTCATCTTCTTCATGCTTAAATGATGTCATTCATGATTCTGTGATTTTTTTTTGATATCTTCATGCAAGCTTTTTATACCTTCCTGTTTATTTCTCTCTTTTGGAGCGTAAATTTTTGTTATAGGGATATTTTTATTTTCTCCAATTGTGATAACTATTTTATACATTGCTACCTTATCCATACTTTTTATTAGAGTCCATATTTTGAATCTTTGTATCGGTTCAGGTTCTTACCTAAGTTTCTCATTACGAGGGTGTTTGTGTTAATAAGTTTTTTTACCTAACAAGTTCACTTAGTGGGTCCTTGTTACATGTTAAGTTTACTTAGGTTATCGGATTTGTTATATAAATATTAGTTTTCTTGATGAGATCTTATGGTATCTTATCTTATTTACTTCTGCTATCCTAGCTTATATAATATGTATTATTTAGTTGTCTCATGCCATAAGATTTTAAAATTATGTAATGATCTTTTCTAGATGCATCCCTCACTTTTTCTACAAACCAAGTCTCCTCTTGTTTTGTGGCTCTTCTTGTATGATATTATATTCTTGTTTAAGGGAATGGTCCATCTTTTATTATTTCTTCTCTCATTTCTTTATGGAGGTTATTTGATGTTGTCTATTCAAGATCTTGATTCCTAGCTTCGTCAATATTAAAATATATAAAATATCCTAAAATTTTCTTTATATGATTCCTAATAGCTTGGAAATCTTGTTTTCCCTTGCATTGATGTTGGTGAGGTTGGCTTAATTTCTATTAAATTTAAAGGTATAGAATTATGTGTCTGATAGATCACCAAAATCCTTAAGTAAAACAGTCTTTTGAGAATTTTGGTTTGGCATTACACTTCTATAAGAATGCCAAATGGTTTTCAAGCTTCTAAAGCTATTTATTTACATAAAATATTTTTATGAAAAAACCTAGAAAAGAGAATATCCATGGATAAAAAAACAAAGTTGTGTCACACTTGGGGACTATTTTGGTTGTTTCGGCCAGACCTGTTTTGGCCAAAACATGTCTGGACATACTTACATGGCACACACATGGATCCATGTGGCATTGATGTGGAAAATGGGTTCCGATCAAAACTGGTCTGGCCGAAACAGGTCCAACTGAAACAGTTTCAGTCAGAACCCGTAAAACCCATATATACCCTGAAATTTGGTTAGAGTGGCTCATTGCACTAAGAGCCTTCCGAGAAATGCAGACTGGAAAAGGAATACTATGGCCGAAAATAGGTGGGATTTTTTAATTTTTTTTTTAAATGTTTTTAAGTTTTCTTTAGTTAAATTAATGTAGTTGTACTATTATTTGATGTTTTTTGTTTTAATTTTGTTATTTTTAATTTTAGAAAATATAAAATATTGTTTTATGTAGATTTAATTTTTTCCAGTTAAAATTATAGGTTAGTTTTTTATTAAGTAAAACAGGTTTTATAGGGTTCCTAAAACCCGAAACAGAGTATGGCAATAAAATAGTAAAAGAAACAAAGCAGAACGAGTTCTTAGATAGGATAGGCCATGAAAGGCTAGAGAAAAATTATAGGTTAGTTACGTAGTTGATTAATTTAGTTTTATCACATATCTTTCACAACAATAGGAAAATATTATAAAACAATAGGAAAATATTATAAAACGGTAGGAAAGTGTTACAAAACGTTAGGAACATGTTACATTAGGAAAATATTCCATTAGGAAAACGTTACAAAACATTAGGAAAATGTTATTTAGTTAATTAATTTAGTTTTATTACATATGTTTCAAAACATTAGGAAAATATTACAAAACATAAAACCAACATGAAAATAAAACATAAATCAACATAAACTCTAACAAATTAACTCTAAGAAATTAATGAACTCAAAGAAGCCATCGACCAATATGAATATGTGATGGAAGAGTCTACTGAGATCTTGAAGCAGACCTGATCTTGGTTGCTGGGGTTGGTTTTATTTTTGTCAGTTGTCATTTTTTTTTCTGTGTGATCTTGCTGGTGGGGTCCTCCAAGCTTTATCTTCTTTTCCCCCAGCTATTTTTTTTTATGGTTTTGTCTGTAAGTTTTTACCTATGTTTCTATCTACCTATCATTAGTTTTTTGTAAATGGTTACTATTCCCTTCAAAAACTGCTTTACCCTTAATCGAAAACAAATTAACCCTAACATGAAATTGAAACATAAATCAGTATAAACTCTAAAAAAATAACCCTAACATGGAATTGAAACATAAATCAACATAAACTCTAACACTAACCCTAACATGAAACCTTAACCATATTGAACCCTAACATGAAACCCTAACCATATTGAACCCTAAGAAAACCTTAGGAAAATATTACAAAACATTAGGAAAGTGAACTACAAGACATTAGAAAACATTAGTATTACAATGTTCGTGTATTAAACATAACATTGTACCCTAACATGTGAAACCCTAATATGAAACCAACATCTTAAAACCCAACATGAAACTAAACCATAAATTTTAACATAAACCTTAACATGAACCCTAACATGAAACCCTGGCCATATTGATCCCTAACATGAAACCTAACATATGAAACTAAAACATAAATCAACATAAACCTTCACATGCTAAATTGAATTTTTCTTTCAAACATACATGTATTCAAGTGTTTTCTTTTATCTATTTTATCTATTATGACATGGAATTAGCTAGAAACAAACATGAAACAGGAATATATTAATGAACATAAACCCTAACACTTAACAAACATATATGAACCCTAACCATGTAAACCTAATTTAAAAGTAGATCCTTAAACCCAATTGAGAAATTAACCATAACATGTTGAACCAACATGAACCCTAACCTTCAACTAGACCACCTACTAGAAAACAACATAAACCCTAACATGTTCAACCAACACATGAACCCTAACCTTCAACTAGAATACTGGAAACCAACATGAACGGGCTAACCACAAACAAATTAACCCTAAACATAATTCATAAATAAACCAAGTTGATCCCTCAACCTAAACATTCAACATTAGTCTACATTCAACTAGGTTAGTTGTAAACCTAGAGACAAAATTGAACCATAACTCAAAACCTCTTTTTGTTAGAAAATATGTGCACATATACGTATATATGATTTTAAATCATTTTTCTTTCAAATATATATGCATTCAAGTGTTTTCAAGTTTATTAATTTATAACACATGTTTAAAAATATATAATTAAATTAGAATTAGACCGTGTAAATGTGCAGAGATCTACATATATTCTTCTTTATACTTTTGAGTATATAGATCTATTTTTTTCTATCACATGGCATCTGGTAGAGGGGCATCACCTATATATTCTAGAGATGCTAGTGAACAGGGGGTGGTAGTGACCTCTCTTCTCATAGATTTTCTAACTTTAGAGAGGGAAGGGAGTAGTTATTCATTAGTACCATAGCTCAATTGACACAAGCTATTGAGGTTCTAGATCAGAGGATCCAGTCATCAACCACCCTCCCTAATAGGAATAGGGTGAAGATCATTAGAGAGGACTTGGTTCATATGATTGACATAGTTCAATCATACAACCCTTATGATAATATATCTATTGATACATTCTATACTTCTCTCTCCCGCAACGTTATGATAATCTATAGATTAATCTAGATAGTATGGAGTGTGGATATGAAGATTTATAGACTCTTAGTGATCATGTGCATCATGACAGACAGGTAAATTTGTATGTTTTTTTAAAATTAATTTTTCTATGATCATAAGTATTTAATTTATTAAACATGTCTGTATGCATGACACATATGTTTATTTTATTGCACAAATAGATCAAGAGGAGGTGGACCATCATCAGGTCATGGATCAGGATATGGTCCTAGTTGAGCACATATGCTATTTTAAATATTTCAGGTTTCACAGATATATTGTAGACATTTCATCTACATGTAATTTCAGACCTATACATTTACATGTTATATGTTGGTATGTTATTTCATATTTTAGACATTACATATATACATGTTCATTTTCGTCATTTCATATATGTATGTATGTTATACATGTGAATGAGTTATTTCATATTTTAGACATTGCATATACATGTTCATTTTAGTCATTTCATACATGTATGTATATTAAATATATGTGAATGAGTTAAATACATGTTACTTTTAGACATTTCATATATGAATGAGTTATTCTGTATGTTAGAGTTATTTTTATGTAAGTAACTAATCTATTCAAATTTTCTTAAAGGGATGTCTTAAGATGGGGTATAAAAAAACACACATCAAAACATAAATCTATAACAACATACATAAAATATATATAATAGACTCATTGAACCATTAAAATACAATTAACTAATCTATTCAATTTGTCATGTGAGTAATTTAAATTAATTTAAAAGGGGATGTCTTAAGGGGACGCCTTAAGGGGAGGTATCAAAGCATACACATCAACACATAAAATCTATAACAACATACATAAAAATATATAATAAAATCGTTGAACCATTAATATTCAATTAAGTAATTTATTCAATTTGTCATGTAAGTAATTTAAAGTAATTTAAAAGGGGAAGTCTTAAGGGGAGGTATAAAAACATACACATCAAAACATAAATCTATAAAAACATACATAAAAGCTATATAATAAACTCATTGAACCATTAAAATACAATTAACTAATCTATTCAATCTTTCATGTAAGTAATTTAAAATGGGATGTCTTAAGGGAGGTATCAAAGCATACAAATCAACACATAAATCTATAACAACATACATAAAAATTGTATAATAAACTCATTGAACCATTAAAACACAATTAACTAATATGTTCAATTTGTCATGTAAGTAATTTAAAAGGGGAGGTCTTAAGGGGAGGTATCCAAACATACACATTAACACAAAAATCTATAACAACATACATAAAAGATATATAATAAACTCATTGAACCATTAAAATACAATTAACTAATCTATTCAATTTGTCATATAAGTAATTTAAAGTAATTTAAAAGGGGATGTCTTAAGGGGAGGTATCAAAGCATACACATTAACACATAAATCTATAACAACATACATTAAAGATATATATTAAACCCATTGAACCATCAAAATATACATTATAAAAGAATACACAATTTACCAACCATGCATAACTATAGAGTTCAAATTGTAGAGTTCAATAACATATATCCAATATCCAATACATTAACTAAGAGTTCAAACTGTAGAGTTCAATTATAAAAGTATGAGAGCTACAAAAAAATTTTATCCTAAGGCTCCTGATACATATAGTCTAGATCCTCTGTGTCTTTTATTATCTCCAAGAGGTTTTTATGTTCTTCAATAGGCAACCTCCACTTTTGATTGCCACATCCTCTTTTTTGCAATGTCTCAAATTGCAACTTTATTTCTATAACCAAGTGACTGTAATGTAGAATTTTTTGATTAGACATATAGTCAATAAATTGAACACCATTTCTCTCTATCTTTACTTGTTGATAATATGTTCCTTCAATAACAACTGAACCAGTCGGATATGACTATCCATCACAATATACAATTTCTTCTAGCAATTTGTATTTTTATTTCATGCATCTTAGAAGATAATAATGTACACTTTCTACATTGTCAAGATACGCAACCACAACAAAAATATCACCTATACAAATCCAGAATAGATAATAAATTCAAATCAAAAGTACAATAAATTAAATTTAAATAAAAGAACATGTACATGTGCATGCACCTGTAACAACTAAATCATAAACACACTCATAATCATCTGAATATATAGGATCATGAATGTTTATGTCAATTTTGTCATCTTCATGACAAGGCAATCTGATTAACTCTTTCATATCCCATCATGAAACATATCCATTTGCAATATTCTCACATTGACTCATTGGATTGTCCTCAACGCAGTCAGCATAAAAAGATGATTTTTCTCTTACTTGAATAAATAGAGGTTTGTGTTGTCTAGTACTCATCAATTGATGTAAACTTCTAATACCAAATATCCTTTGAAAATTGTAAGGATTAGATCAGTCTATATCTATTACAAATATGAAATCAAAGTTGTACATTTTTAGATCAACAATTATGATAACATAGATGAACATGAAATTAAATTTTAATTTAGATTTTTCCTACAAACTATAAATTACCTTTCACTTCCCAAAAATAATGTTTGTTATAATTGGTGTCCCAAATAGAAAAATGATTTTGACACCATTCAACAATTTTCTTTGCATTCTCTATCATGTTACCTGTAAATTTCTGAACTATCATTTTAAAGAAAATACATCTAATTTTAAATTATATTATTTGAAATATCTAGATATATATATTTAGCTATTGTTCACACCATTTGTACCTGTAAGTTCATGTTGGTGAAGTACACGCTTCACACATGCTCCTACTCCATCATGCTCTCCTTTTCCATGTCCACTTTCAAAGAAGTTCCACAGAAACTTAACGTTGCATCTACCATGTTGCATAGCTAGCCAATTAAAGGCTTTTGTAGATTTAAATTGTCCTGCAAGATTAAGTTGTTATATGCAAGATTATGATCACATAATATTTAACAAGTAATCAATGAGAATTTGAAAATAAATTGAAGTGCAGACACTTACCTGCACAACCATCATACCAAATCCAGTTTTTTAAATCTTTTATCTCACAATTCCCAATATCTTCAAAATACATTGAAAATAATGAGCCACATAGCTCCTATCATGAACCTTATCATTGTTGATATAGAAATGAACCTCCTTGATGATAATGTGTTCATTTAGATTGGTACTTTCTACCTCATCCAAATAAAATTGTGCGTGTTTATAGGTCACTTGCACAAGTATTTCAATTTTCTTAGAATGATAATATTGAGCTTGAAGCTCTGACTGAGGGGAAAATGTATAGTTCTAAGAGAAATCTACAATAGAAATAATACAACCAGGTGAAAAAAAAAATTTGGAATCAGGAAACTATTTATCTTTCCCTCATGCACCATGACAATGTTGGATATGTGGGTAAATTATAGTACAAAACCTAGTCATAAACTCAAGGTAGGGAAATTCACTCTCCTTCAATAATTTTTTTTTGGATTCATCTCCGGTCTTAGTTTAGTATGTCTCATATTCAAATCTCTTCCACAAAACTGGTGTTGCAAGATTAATATTCTAAATTTGCAATGAAAATTTATATAAATCTCTACAATCACTGCATACACTCTTTATACATTATACTTTGAACTCATTTGAATCTTTTGATTTCTCACATAAAATAGACTTCACAAATTGTGTCATACTTCCAGGAATGACCATATCTGAATTAAGTACTACCATAACCATTTTATATGATTGAAAATATAGAGGAAAATCAACATGATTTTGGCAACAACAAGTTTCATGTACCTTATTTATGCGTACAAAGAAAGGGTGCAACTTCTCAAACAATCTTTGACATATTTTCACATCTAAAAATTCTTGCTTGAATGCTTCAAACAATTCACTTTGTGTTGTATCTATAAAATGTTTTGGATGTACAGTTTTCATATTGGTCTCTTTATCTTTCATTTGTATAGTATCCCTTCTATTAGAAGAAACACAGTAGTGAGCGGTCCAATATTCAATGACCTATATTTTTACATCTTCAAAAAAAATTTCTTTCCAAGGAAGTCTACAAATATTAACCCAATTCTTTTGAACATTTTCATCTAAAATATTTCTTTTCCTGGTATATCTTTGAATAGTTCTTCTAGATACATTTAGTAAATCATAAATTTCACCTTCTTGTTTTCTCTGTGTCAACCTTCTACTAGATAAAATAGTCATCAATGTTCTACCTGCAGCACTTAAATCTGCTTGTCGACTTGAGTTGTTAATGTCGTTCAATGCATCTTGCAAATTTTCAACTATTGTTCGATTTACATTGTCTCCTGAGTTTTTCTTGTTATCAATACCTAACAACTCCAAAACATGAGTCATTTCTTTTTTCCTGAATAACCTAGCAAATAATTTTTCTTTTCTATTCAGACTTTTATTTTGAAAATATTCATCCCAAATCTTTTTGTGTTGTTTATTTATTGTGCTTTCAGGTACCAATTCGTTAGACAAAAATTGACTTAAAAATGAATCCTCATGCATCTCCATCAAATTGCCCATGTTAAAAGATATATTTCACCAATTTTTTCCCCTACTTGAATTGCATCTTCTTGGACTTCAATAGGTTCATCTTCATTACTTTTTGTATGACCTTTAATTTTGTCATCCCTTATCTGATCATATTTTCTTGTTCAGTTCCTTTTATTCCTCATAGTAAAAATTATTCAAATTGAGAACTTTGATTCACCTACAAACACAAAACCATATACTCTTGATAAAAAAACAAAAATAATATTGATAAGTTCATAATTTAATATTGAACAATGCTTTAATTGAAAACATTAAAAAAAATCTCAAAAAACTAAAAAAATAAATAAACTTGCAAATAATACCAACCTCCTTGATAATATTAATTTGTAGTTGCCCTTTAACACCCAAAAATATGCCTTTAAAACAATTAAAAAAATGATTTTATTGAAAAAAAATAATTTAAATCTCAATAATTGACAATTATTTTTTTATTTAAAAAAAAAATGCATTTATATATGAGCTTTGAGACTCATGGTCATCCATGTGACCTTGTTTCGTCAGCCGTAGTTTTCGTCGAACCAGTTCCGGTCGAACCAGTTTTGGTCGGACCTGTTTCGCTTGAAACTACTTATGTGGCATCCCATGTAGCAGCCAAATAAGAAAAAAATGAGAAAATCGGAAGCACGTCACTTCTGGGGCTTAATTGTCCATCAAAACTATTTTTTTTTTTAAATTAAAAAAATACCCTTTTGTAGAGATCAAAGTCTAGATTATGGTCATATAATTTTTATAGTCTTTTGATTACATATAATATATTATAAGTTGAAAAAACTCCAAGTAGGTATTTTAACATTGAATAACATGCTCGTTCGAAAAAAGAAAAAAGAAATAGTAAATCATGTCGCAAAAAATTAAAACTTATATTTAACAATATAGGAGAGAGTCCTCTTCAAGAATATTTAATCTGGTTTGTATTTGGTGTATATTTGGTAGGGAAAATTAGGCGGGAGACAAAAACTGTTAATTTCAAGTAACTCTGACTTTGAATAGTTATAAAAGACAAATTATATAATGAAAACCAATCTTTCTTTTTTTCACTAGTTGTACATGTCATCTAAAACATATTCTGAAATCAGGGGAAAAAAGAAAAGATTATTTACATATATTTTGTTGGTGGGAAATAGACCCTAGATTTTCAACATTTTTCAGCAATTAAAAAATAGACTTCAAAAATTAAAAAATATGTCAATTCTTATTCAAAAAAATTTAAAAAAAAATTTAGGCATAAACTACATCCAATTTTACACATTTTATTTGTTTACATAATTTTCAAATTCTAAACACATATTCCACTTTTATGTCGTTAAAGTTTAACAGTTTTGCATGTTGTGGTTCTCTTCCTTTGTAAAAGTGTGACACGGGTTTGTACTTTTACCCCCATAATTAAATAGTTTGGAAGTCCTAAGAAGATATCAATCAATGATGTTCATCCATATGAAATAATTTCTGTATCAGTATATTTATTAAACAAAAGTTTATTTCATTGTTTCACATTAGCCAAGAATGAGCCTATTGGGTTGATACTTTCAAACATTTTAGAAATGTTCAATGTCATTTGTTGGCTCTTTCCTAAACCATTATTCATTGTATATTTCAAAACCATTATTCATTGTATTATTCCCCCTATGATCATAAAATTAGAATGACAATCCTCAAAAAATGGTCAAAATATTGGAATGATATCCAAATATACTATTTTCAAATTTATAATTTTTTTATTTTATATTCTTACATTGCTCCTCATGTCTCCATATGGTTTCAAAGCTTAAAATCACATGTTGACTCCTTATTCTTCTTTGGAAACTTTGTTTTCTATATATTTGACTATTTGGTCAATAATCATTGAGTTAGAGCTTGTCTAATTTACTTGATATCTTCTCTACCAAGGTGTCTCTAATAGTAGTAGGTTAACCTATTTGGGTATAGTAATCCTCAATATCAATAATATTGAAATAAGAGACTCTCAAGAAGATCTTTTTGTTTTGTCCTATATATGAGGTAACTAATCTAGGACTTTTAATGCCATTTACAATTATTTTAGGAGAGTGAGGTATAATTCCTTGTTAGTTTTACATTGATTTGACATAATTTTAGTATTGAAATTGATTTTAGCATTTTGAATTTGTTTTGTTGATATACATTCACCTCTCTCTCTCTCTCTCTCTCTCTCTCTCTCTCTCTCTCTCTCTCTATATATATATATATATATATATATATATATGTTAGAAAATATAAATAAAGTAAACTAGATTTAGTAAAGAATCCAAGAGAGAGTGCAGAAATTAAAATGTTTACCATAAATGAAAAGATGATCCAAGAACAATCACCAAGAACCACAAGAAAAACACAAATAAAATATTTTTGAAAGTGGAAAAACTAAGAAAAACCCCTTGTTCTTATAATATGACTGAAGAAATAATCCAAACAAGAGAGAGATGGATAAAGAACCTCATTACAACATTATGAGAATGAGAATGAAAAAGAGAGAAGAAGAGAGAAGAACTACTCCATGAGAACCAACTTGTGAGAACAAACCTTAAGAAGTGAGAGAAGAGGATCTATTAAGTAGAGATGAGTGAAGGATTGTGCATATAACTCACATATCCTATTAGTGCCACATTCACATTAAGTGTGTTCCATGTGTAGGAATCCTCTTAAGGAGGAATGTCTAATTTCCATATTAAAGGAATTATAAAAATGTGACATTTCCTCCTACTTGGAATAGAGGACAAATACAAATTAGGAGACCTTGGTTTATCCTTTCATTACCTATATCACCAAGGAAATATTAAATTGTAATAACCACTTTAATCATTACTTCGGGAGTTTACAACAAGGAAATTAAACCTAAATTTTTAGAATGAGAATGAAATGTCTCTTTACAAAATCTGCAACTTGGTCTTCAGTATAAGGAAGAGATTTGATTGTCTTGATTCAAGTCTTGAAGTATTCATATTGAAGTTATAGGAAATGTGAAGTGGAAGTGATTCCATAAGTGGGCCTTAAAGATTCACCTGAAAAAAAGAAACATAGAAACATAAAACAGGAACCAAGGAAACTATCCACAAGAAGAATTTCATCTAACATTCAAGTTAGAGTAACTTTGAAACTTTTACCTGAGAAAATATCTTAAAGGAAATGTATGAGATTTCATCAAAAAGTACAAGAGCTACTCATGAAAGAAAGATAAACTAAAATATCAAAGTGACATAAACATCATCCATCCTCTCATCTCAAATTAAACATACTAATGCATAAATGACAATACACAAGACCAACTAAAGAGACCTACATTATCATTGCACCAATCACATGGATATAGACAATCCATTAATAAGTCATATAAGTTAATGGGTGTTCAAGATACAACTTGCATGACTCACAATTGAAGCAATGAAGAATTCAGGACATAATCACAATAGTAGAAGATGGATATAAGTATGAGAGAGACAAAGATAAATAAGTGGAACATGTTACTCAAACACTAACTAAAGCTAAGAATTGATCTGTCAAACATGACTACAATCATGTACCATAAGTAATGAATGATTAAGGAGTTAAAAATTTAAACCAATATAATGAGAAAATTTAAAAATTTGAGCTTGTCATCTTTTCATAAGAGGTAAATCCAAAAAATTGAAAAGGAACTAATGTCATTTTCTTAAAATAATGGAACTAAGGATTATGAGGAAAAAGACTGGTGAAGAGCACCTCCCATTTTTATGTGTTTGGTGTGATTTAGGGTTAGGTTAGGCATTTATTTTGAGTGACACTAGGGTCCACTAGGATGGATCCAATTTGAGGTCATTTCCAAGTTTGTAAGAGCCAAATGAGCTCATGAAGAATATTGTCTTCATTTTGACCAAGGAAGACAAAATGTGTTAATTTTGTGTATCTTTGGTTTAATGTGTGTCTTAGGACCCTAAATGTCCTAAATAGGGTCATAGAAGTCAACCATGACCATTGAGCTGAAAATAGAAGTTAAATTGCTCAAAGTGTAAAATTTGCTAGCAACTTTTGCAAATTCTTGACAAGAAGTTGTAAAATGAATTTAGAGCGGTTGTAACTACTCATGCTCGGTATATGAGCATGGATTTTTTTTTTTGGAAGGTTAATTAATTTTTGGATTGTAGAACTTGGTTTTTTTTACTTCTGTACGGATGCTTGTGACTGTATTCTTGTAATTCACAAAGATTTTTGCATTATGTACAGCTATGTATGGATTGGGAAAGGCAATCAGACCTCATGGGGGTGTAGTGTTTCAAGATAAGTTTCTTTTTCATACTTTAGTTTTCTTTGAAGTTATAGGAGTAGAGAGTTACATTAGATTTAAGGTCACTGGTCTGTAATTCCCATTTGCATAGTTATAGTGCCAAAATGGCTCTAACCTAAGCATCCACCAGTGAAAATGGCTGAAACCATAGGGGATGGAGGGTTAGATTCTGTACAAATTCTTTTTGTTTTCATTTTTGTTATTACAATGAAGTTTCTAGACCAAGAGTGAAGCCCGATGGATGACTATTGGGAACAGGTGAGCCTGGACAGGGTGAAGGTGGATTTGGTTCAAGCACCCATGATCTTGGCGAAAAGACTTAGAGGAATTTTCAGTAGCCCTATATAGTCTCCTTGAAGGATTCAAAGGTGGGAGGAAGTGAAATGAATTTTGAAGATCCTTTTGGTGGTAATTGGTCAAGACTAGTCCAAAGGCCTAATTAATAGATTGAAAACTAGGGCATGGTAGAAACTAGGGTTTTGGATGCATCTGGAAGATAGGATTTTGGATTATGATAGGGTTGATGGATACCTTGAATATTTTAAAGGTCTTATATGGGTTTTTTTAGAGGATTTGAGAGCTTAAGGCCTAAAGCAATGAAATTTGACCTACTAAGAAACAAGCCAATTAGGCCTCCTAGTGAATTTGATACTAATTGGATTGAAGTATCCAGAAGTGTGGGAAAGGGTTCTAAAGGACTTTTAATGGGAAAAGAACATAGACAAGAGCCTAAATGGATGTATGGGAAGATCCTAAGAAATGGTTTGGTATTCTAGGAGGAAATTCTAGTGAAGAAGCCTAGGTAGTTGAAGGGCTAGTTGGACTAGTTGAACCTAGGAGTGTTGGAATCTTCATCAAATGAACTATACCTTGGAGGAGAAGTTGATAGTGAGGATCTTGGAGATCCAAATTGGAGAAGAACAAAAGGATAGATAACCATTGGATGGTTAGGAGTGATTAGGATCACTTTGTGGAAAGAAATCACTAGAACCCTAAACCCTCTGCATCAAAGTGGTATCAGAGCCAAAAAATTCTTGAAGTTTGTGTATGTCTAAAGGGGAGGAGAGTCAAGAGGTTGACAGAATTCCTCCTAAGGAAATGAGTAGAGATACCATTGTGGAATTGGTTCAAGGCCTCTTGGAGAAGGCTAGTGTGTCAGAATCAAGGAGTAAGAAGAATGTAACTGAATGTGGAGATGAGAGTGATGATGAAGAGACTGAGAATCAGTTAGGAGAGTCTAAAGGAAAAGAAGTGGATATGGATAAAGACCAAAAGGTATTCTTGGATTCCTTCAAGTCCATCAATAAATATAGTATGGAACATATACCTTACTACTGTGGTATCTTGAATGGTGAAGAGTTGTTGGATTGGCTAGAGGCCATAGAAAATCACTTTGACTATAAAGAAGTGGCAGAGGAGAAGAGTGTCAGCAATGCCAAGGCTAGACTCAAATGATGTGCATTGGTGTGGTGGAACATGATGCAGGATGATAGGATAACTAATGGAAAGAGGAAAATAGTTTCTTTGGAGAGGATGAAGATCAGATTGAGGGAAAAATTCTTGCCTACTGACTATGAGATTCAGATGTATCAAAAGTTGTAGAATTTGAGACAAAAGGAGATGACAGTAAGTGCCTACACTGAGGAGTTCAACAAATTGAGCTTAAGGACTAGAAGACTATAAGAAGAAATGGAGAAGGTAGCAAGTTATCTCAATGGGTTGAGACAAAGGATACAAGATGAAATTAGTATGATTGATCCTGACAGTATGCACAAGTATTTTTTAGTTAGCCTTGAGAGTAGAGGATAAGGCTAGAAGGAGGCATGACTTCCATCAAAGAGGAAAAGGTGGTAACAATAACAAAGGATTCAGAGGTAGGAGTAATTTTGGTAGACAAAAAAGCCCAAATAGACCAGAGGAGAATTAGTCTATGGATAATAGTGGGGGTAATCAGTTTAGAGGATATTTTCAAAGAGGGGGATACAGAGGAAGAGGATTGCCAAGAGGTAGATTTCAGTCTCAAGGAAGATCTATTTAGTCTTCAGTAGAAGATGTTATAGCTGCAATCAAGTGGGTCATACAATGGGTAGATGTCCTGAAAAGGCTATTTTATCATCTATGGGAGATAGAAGAAATCATTTGGTACAAGAGGATGATACACAAATCATCACTTCTCCCATTTCCAAGGTAGGGATGGTAATGGATGGAGAGAATATAATGTTGAAAAGGACTTTTTTGAAAGCATCTAATACCATAGAGCCACGTCAAAGAAAGAATTTTTTTAATACAACTTGTAAGTCTCATGGAAAGATTTGCAAAGTGATAGTGGACTCTAGATCCACTGAGAATATGGTATCAACAGAGATGGTGGACAAACTAAAACTTAGAAGGATACCTCATACCACTCCCTATAAAGTTTCATGGTTAAACAAGGGACAACAAATAATGGTAGATGAACAAACCATGGTGGAATTTGAAGTAGGTGAGTATAAGGAAAAGGTCCTATGTGACATATTGCCGATGGATGCATGTCATATTATTTTAGGACGTCCATGAAAAAATGATATGAAGGCTATTCATGATGGAGAAAAGAGCAACTATGTAATCACCAAGCTAGGGAAGAAGTTTCAAATGGATCCATTGTGAGAACCTAATCAGGAGAAGCATGGGGGAACCTATGTGATGATCTTGAGTGGAAAGGAGTTTCTAAAAGATATGGAGAAGGAGAAAGGAGTTTTTTGTGCAGTGATAGTGAAGCCAAAGGAAGAGACCAAAGAGAAATTTAACATACCACCAGAGGTACAAGACTTTTTTGGAAAGGTGGTACAAGCATTTTTGGAAAGGTATCATGATATAGTGGATAATGGTTTTCCAAGTGCACTACCACCCATAAGGGATGTGAGTCATCAGATAGAACTCATACCTGGAGCAAATTTTCCAAACAAGGAAGTATATAAGATGACACCAAGTCAAAATGCAGAGATAGCAAAACATATTCAAGATTTGTTGGAAAAAGGACTAATAAGGAAGATTTTGAGTCCTTGTTTTGTGCCAACTATCCTTGCCGCTAAGAAGGATGGAAAATGGAGGATGTGTATGGACTCTAGGACTATAAACAATATTACAATCAGATATAGACACACAATGCCCCAGATTGAGGATTTCATGGACAATTTGGGAGGTTCATGTTATTTCTCCAAGGTGGATTTCAAGTAAAGGTATCACTAAATCAAAGTTAGGCCTGGTGATGAGTAAAAAACAGCCTTCAAGACCAATGAAGGATTGTATGAATGGATATTAATGCCATTTGGCCTAACTAATGCACCTAACACATTTATGAATCTCATGAATGAAGTGCTAGAAGATTTTATTGGTAAGTTTGTAATATTATATCTTGATGACATTTTGATATTTAGTAGGTCCAAGGAGGAGCATGTAACGCCCCGCCAGGGAACCCAAGAGAGATTAACCTAAACATGTCACTATGTGTGCTGAATAAATTTTTTTTTAAAGTTAACATAAAGAAACTTACAATCATGCGGAAGCGAATACCATTTATACACATGTCTTACACTCACATAGATTACACGACTCAAGGGTCCCATGATGTTGAATTACTTAAAGAAAAACACAACTAACATAATAACAAAATATTCCATATGATTATTCATAACAAATACAACTTACATAACCATAAATACAAACCTCATGGATAACCATGAAACTACTATAAACTCACATCCACTGCACATGTCGCAGGGTATGTAGTAATCACTCTAAACTACTT
>MU227964.1:519823-589401 GCA_018584345.1 Thuja plicata | reverse complement strand
CCCCCCCCCCCCCCCCTCTCATTTATTACTAACAATTGGTATCAGAGCTTGTGTGCTTAGAAAGGAAGGTTTCAAGACCTAAGTCAAGATCACAAGATGAACAGATGAGATGTGCCCAAGTTGAAAAAAGACAACTTTTCTTCATGGCAAAGTAGGATAAGACTCCACTTATCAGGTATTGGTAATGATGTTAATTAATTCCTAGATACTGACTATGTGTTTCCTATAGGAGTATTGATAGTAGATCAATTGAGAGAGAAGCATAAACACAACTGCTTGGTCATAGAGCTTTCTTCCTCACTCACTGATGTTGAATTTGAAGACATCAAGGATTGTAAAACTGCAAAGAAGATGTGGGACAAACTAAAGCTTGTACATGGAGGTGATACAAATGTTCTAAGAGCCAATGCAGAAGGCCTTAGAGGAAAATTTGATGATCTCATAATGAAAGAAGGAGAAAACGTCACACAATACAACACAAGAATAAAACAAGTAGTCATTGCTATACGAGGAGTTAGAAGAGGTACACTTGAAGAGGAGACAGTGGTAAGTAAAATCTTAAGAACCTAACTGCATGTATATGCAATTAGAGTTTCTACGATCTAATAAATGAGAGCAGTAGAAAACAATATAGTTACTATTGATAGTTTAATTGGTAGACTGACTTCATTTGAGATTAATAACTTTGATAATAGTGTCTTACCAAACTTAGAGTCTGCATTTAAGTCTTCTATAAAAATAAGCAAATCAAGTCATAGACACACATCTAGAAGAGATAGTGAAAGTGAAAGTGAAGAAGAAGATATAGATGGAATAGAAGCACTTATGGAAAGAATAATATAGAGAGGAAAAGGTAAATACAAAAGCAAGTTACCCCTCGTATGTTTTAACTCTAAAGAGATTAGACACTTTGCTGCAAGATGTCCTAATAGAAGAAAAGATGAAAGAAGTAATGAAAGATCTTTTGAGAAGAAATATGATAGAGGTGATAACAAAGATTACAGAGGTTACCGACAATCAGAAAGAAGAGATACCAGAGACTACAAGGACAAAGGCAAGAAGGATAGTTACCTAGCTACTTGCAAAGATGAAGATACTAACACCGAACCTGATGAAGACATCGAGATGGTATTTGTATCTGTGAAGTATGATTTAGATGAAGATGAAAGGTATGTAGAAACTGCACTCATATCTAAGTTTAGCAAGAATGACATCTGGATTATAGATAGTGGTTGCACTCACCACATAACTAGTGACAAAGAAAAGTTTAACACTTTTAAGTATTATAATGGTGGTACAGTAAGAATGGGTAATGATACACCTTGTCCAGTTGAAGGTAAAGGAACAATAATGCTAGATAACCTTATTAAATGTGAAAATTTTTATTGGGTAAAAGGATTGAATTATAATCTGTTGAGTGTTTCTCAGCTGAATAATTTAGGATACAAAGTAGCATTTGAGAATAAGAAGGCAAATATCTTCAATGAATCAGGAAAATTGATTGGTACCGGTGAATAGACTAAAGGTAACTTATTCTATCTGAATGATACTAACACCACTTGCTTAATGACTAGAAATGAAGACATATGGTTATGGCACAAAATATTGTGTCATGTGAATTTTGACAACATGATGAAAATAAGCAGAAGGAGAAATGTAAGAGGCTTACCGATGATGACAAAGCCAGACAACATCATGTGCAAGAATTGTCAAAAAGGTAAAATAGAAGTCTAGTTTCAAAAGTAAAACCCATACATTTGATGAAATTCTAGAATTATTCCATACTAATTTATGTGGACCAATGAGGACAAAGAATTATTATGGAGATAGATATTTTATTCTCTTTGTTGATGATTACTCTAGAATGATGACAATCATGTTTCTTAAAGATAAATCTGAAGCATTCAAGATGTTTAAATGGTATAAGTATATGGTAGAGAAACAAAGTGGTATGCATCTAAAATTTTTGAGATCGGATAGAGGAGGAGAATTTATATCCGATGAATTCACTAATTTTTGTAATGAGCATGGTATAAAAAGATAGGTTTCTGCACCAAGAACACAACAGTAAAATGGGATTGCTGAGAGAAGGAATAGATCAATAGTTGATTGTACTAGAACAATTATGATAGAGAAAGGCATCACCCAAATATTTTGAAGGGAAGCTGTCAGTACTATTGTCTACACACTTAATATAGTACAATTAAAGGACACAAAGAAGACACCTTATGAGCTATGGTATGGTAAAACACCCAATGTAAGTTACTTCAAAAACTTTGGTAGTCAATGTTATGTATTAAAGGATGATAGAAATGGAAATCTTGATGCTAAGAGTGATGAAGGTATTTTTCTAGGGTATTCCACCAAGAGCAAAGCTTATAAATGTCTCATCAAGGCTTCTAACAAAATTGTTGAAAGTGCAAATGTAAAGATAGATGAATTTGCTGAAAAGAATGAGCAGGAAAGCACAAAAGAACCAAAGGACTAGAACAAGATTGTATACTATGAAGAACTCAAAACTCTAGCTGAGCAACGGTCCTTAATTCCAGAACAACAAAATGTTGCAACCAACGGTCAGACTATTGTTACCGATGGTCAAGATAATAACCAGAAAAATGTGCAAGGGGATGAAGAATAGAATGAAGATCAAAATAATGATCATGATGATACACAAAAGCTATACATGTAACTACAAGATATGTAAGAAGAAACCATCTAGAGATCCAGATCATAGGAGATAAGAAAGCTGGTACAAGAACAAGAAGTAAGTCTTTAAACTCAAATAGTTTAATTTGTGAGTTTGAGCCAAAATCTATTAATGTTGCACTAGATGTTGGAAATTTGACTACCTAAGGATGCATGACTCATTTTGTGTTTTCATCATGGCAACAGAGTCATACGTAGTCTCTATCTTAAAATCCAAAATGACTAAGTAAGGAAAACAAGGCAGACAAAGATACTCAGCGATCAGCACATCAGCGCATGTGCAAGAGATCGATTCATCTTATGCACATTCAGATATAAGTTGTATGAAAAATTTACACGCTACATCCAGACATGCATAGTACAGAACTATAGTATGGAAAATTTACAAGCAGATCAATAGACCAGTAGTCCAGGAGACATAGCATGGAAGCCGACTAAGTGTTTTGATCAACGTGTGTTATTTTTTGATGTAATGGCTAAGCGCCTTTTGTTATATGTTTGTAATGATGTAATCAACATTGTAGTAAACACGCTTGAAGCCAACTTGTTTGGAAGCATTGTATATTTTGTTTTAGGGCCGACTAGTGTTCTGTTTTGGGTCGCACCTATTTGGATTTGAATATATAAGTAAGTAATAAAAAGATATGATATAAGTGTCGATTATTATGCAAGAGGAAGATAAAGAGGGATAGTATTATGAAGTTAGTACATGATATAGCTCTTTGAGAGAATAAGAGCATTGGCTCATACATAGAACTAATCAAACAAACACTGTCATCATAGTAGTTCATTTTGATATAGTGCATATCATATTTCAGAAGGTTGTAGCCTTCATCTTATTGTGTAGTGAGCCTAGGCAATGAGCCATACACCTTTAATAGGGTTTTGTAAAAGACTCCTAATTGGGTCCAACCCTTAACTAGGTCATTGTACTCATATTGTAAAGATTGCTTCTAATAGGGAAAAGGCACTCTCACAAGTTCATTATACTTAGTACAATATTTGTGGGTACTAATTCCCACTGGGGTTTTCCTCTGATCAAGGTTTCCCCGTAATCATATCATGTGTTATGATTTTTTATGTTAAGCTTCATTCTATGTATGATTGATTTATGTTTAAAGTTGTTGAATAAGTAATTAATAGACAAAAACTGATTCACCCCCCCCCCCCCTNCCCCCCCCCCCCCCCTCTCAGTGTTTCTAACAATTGGTATCAGAGATCTGGTCCTTCGAAAAAAAGTTTAACCACTTGAGGAGATCATGGACTCAGCAGAAGCAAAACATTTGAAAAAGAATCTTGAAGCAGCTCTTGAAGATCTTGATAGGTCTGAAAAAGAAAATGAAGAACTTAGACTAAAAGTTGATGGATCACAAATGCTTATCAAGAAACTAAGAAAAGATTTGAAAGATTGTTCTACAAGTGACTTAGGGAAAATGATCAAAAATCTCAATGAAGAGAATCTGTCTCTGAAAGATAAAGTTGAAAATCTAGATGAACAACTCATAGAAAGCCAAATTTCTATTGAAGAAAAGATCAAAGAAATCAAACAACTATATGATGAACTCTTGAAAGAAAACATGAAAGTTCTAGAATTAGAAAACATAAAAAAGAAGTTGGAATCTGAATTAACAGAAGAAAAGGATAAGATTGATAAACTCCACACAAGTTCTCATTCACTTTAATCTCAACTGAATGCACAAAAGAAAAAAGGTGACACTACTGGTCTTGGATTCAATATAACAGAAATTGAATTCAATTCACTACAGGAAGGAGAGAAACCTCATGAAGCACCTTTAGAAGAAAGGAAAGTTGGAAATATTGAAGAGATTAAAGCTGATCTACCAAAAAGGGAAATCAGAAAAGTTAACAAAACTTGTTATGCATGTAACAAACATTGTCATTTGGCAAGAGATTGCAAAAAGGTAAGAACCTTCAATGGTTATTATTTCTCTTGTAATAAATTTGGTCATAGGGCTATACATTGTAGAACTCAATCAAAGAAGAATCAAAAAAGAATGAATCAAAACAATCAGAGAATTCAACCTCAAAGGAATTTGCATAACACTACGTGTCAGATATGTAACTACAATGGAAACACAACAAAGAAATGCAACATGATGAACAAAAGCATTAGACCTCCTATCATTTGTCACACATGTGGAAAGGTAGGACACATCTCAAAGTTTTGTAGATCCAAAACTCAGAAGCAAGATGAACCTAAGAAATCACTATTTGAAGAGAAAGGAGAAGTTAAGTTTGTTCAAGAAAATTAAGATTCAAGCAAAATTTGGGTTGAAGTAAAGAAGAACAATGATGTTGACAAAGTAGTTGATGCATCCATAGTGGATGCACCCTCTACTTCTACCTGAATAGACCTTCTTGGTCTTAGGGGGAGCTATTCTAACTCAAGACCCCTGCATGGTTGGTATACTCACCTTTGATTATGCGCCTATGATATCATGATTACAAGAACATAATATTTCTATGTGCATTCACGCATTGTCTAAAAGACATCAGGATCAAAGTTTTAGAATTTCTGGGTAATTTGCTTATGGTTGCAAACATTAAATGCGATAGATTGTATAAAGGAAAGAAAGTATTCGATCATCTTCACACTTTCATTCAAAGAGCATAGAATTCGGAGAGCATTGGAGCACTAGACATCAAGGCACGAAGGCATAATAGATTTGGTAGAGTAAATGGACAAAAATATTGAAACAGAACCCTAGCAGTCACACCGTTTCATAATTTTGTGAAACCCTACTTAAGTAAATTCCAAGTAAGTATGGAAACTCCAGTTGTTTTTGATATAGAAGAGAGGAAAAGGTTTGTATTCAAGAAGCATCCATTCATATCCATACTGGATGTTTTGGAAGGGGCTTTCTCCAAAACCCCGCTAGGTGTTGTTCACGTGGAAGATATTTGTGCATACATTTACTATAAGAAGGAAACAATAGGAGATGTCAAAATAGCTACTCATATGGCATCCATGATAAAACCTGACTACACATTCAAAGATGAATTCATGCACTTGATTGATAAACCTATCTTCAAGTATTCTAATGCACATGAGTTTGATGAGTCTAAATGGGTAAAGATTTTGTTGAGAAGAATACATGATAATATTTACTAGATTGGTGAGGTCCTTGTGCATATCACCATAGACCTAATTCATGAATTAACCAGACTTCCCAAGACGGGACCACTCTTTCCCACTGGAAAGGATGTCAAAAAGAAGATTGAAAAAGCTTGTCTATCGAGAAGTGACAAGTGTGGAATGACAGTTGACCCTATCAAAGAAGATGATATAAAAATTCTGACAATGATACTAGGGTATAAGATTCAGTAGGCTAGCAGATTGAACAGTGTCTCTATAGCAACAGTCCCAGCAGCTATCAGAATGGTGAAGGATAACACTCAATACAACTTATGTGAGATCTTGCACAGTCAATTGATTGACAACATCCGAATCATCAAACATGACAGAAGCAAGACATTTAGGTTTGGATCTCTAATCATGTACTTGTATTTCCACATAGTTGGAAAGGTTGGAAACCTCTACCTAGATAGGAGAAAACCTATAATGTCTCAAATATCACTCAAGGTCACATTAGAAAGTAGTGTAAGGGATGCCATGGATATGGATATAAAGACATTTAGAATCAAAATGCAGAATAGGTATAGATTATCTGAGAAGATAGTTGACAAATACAAGGATACCATATGCTTCATGGTAGAAATAGATTGCACATGTATGGAGGCAGTTGAACCTAGAACCAAATTTATTCATCCTCTTGGTTATGAAGTGGAAGAACATGTGCTAGAAGGATTTGCGCAAGTTCTATTGTTAGCGCCCAAAGATCCTAGTGAGCCTAGGTGGGGCACATATAGAGAGAAGACCAATGATGTGGATACTATCTTACATAGTGCTAATAATAAAAGGAAAGCATCTAGAATTACATCCAACATACTTAAAGTTCATGGAGTCACCCAAGAAGATCTTGACAAAGCCAAAGATTCCAAGATTGCAAAAGAACTTGAGAAAGCTGAATAGATCCAGAAAAAGATAAAACTAGAGAGCACCTATGTGCCCTCTACCACCATTGACTTAGATTCATCTCCACAGTCTACACCAACAAAGAAAACTAGAGGAAGAAAATAGGCGCCTACAAACCACCCATCCTCAAGGAACACTTGGAGAAAAGCTAAGATTACTCAAGCTCCTCCTAAGGTAGGATTTAGACCTAGTCTTAATGTTCTGAGGAATAGGATTGTTAATGAAGGGAGATTAGATACAATATCTAAATTCTATGACAAGTATCAAGAAATTGATAAAACTGAGATACACTCTATGATCATATCTCATATGATCAAGTTCAAGAAGACAGTTCTTGAACTCAAGACAGTAATACCAGATTAGTTATGGAACTTGTTGGAGGTAATGAAAATAGATGCAATAGAGGAAGACACAAGGAGAAGAGAAGAAACAATAGATACTCTTCTTCCTGTATGCTCGCATGATGAGAAGGCTATATTGTTGGATCTAGTGAAGCCTCATCTCAGAACTAAGACAAGGACCCTACAAATTATGAACAAGGAGTATGAACAGATAGGTAAGGAGACTAAAAAGCCATTTGCACAAGTCTTTATGGATAGACACATGTATCCACCAATGGTTCCTACAACAAAAGTTACTCCAGCTCCTCCCAAACAGGCTACAGAACTAGTAATTCAGATTGCGCCTATAATAGGTCCACAACTTTCAACGCCCACAATGACAATAACTTCTAATACATATAAAGACTCAGAAGACACTATAGTAGGTGACAATGTCAAGATATCCATGACTACATCTGAAAGAGATATGGACAAAGTTGATAAGGCATTTGTAAGCACTAAAGAAATATGCACTGATGATACCTCTGCACAACAAGAAGAAGTTCCCATCAATGATCAAGTTGACATAAATGTAGATACTCCAAATGATACTCAAGGTGACAAGACACCAATAAAAGAGAAACCAGTAAAGGTTGAATGCGTGGATACCAGTTAGAACACTATATTCTCACCATCCACTCAACCATCTACCTCATTGTTGTCAAGGTTAACTCTTGATTCAGCAAGTTTGGATGCATGGGAGAAGAAGACCTAATCAAAATCAGTGTTCTTGCTATGGAAAAAGCAAAGGAAAAACAAGTGATGAGGAACCCTCACTTTTTTGGAAACGGTGAAAATTTTGAATGACTTAGTGTTGGCTGACCAGAAAGTATCCAAAGTCCAATCAGTTGAAGATGTGGACAATATTTTTTCAAACTTCAAATCACACTTCATAAGGTTAGTATACTCTGCTACTAAGATTGCAGAAGATGAATATAAGAAGGAGAGACTGAATGATATGGTAAAGAACTTTACCTTAGATTTGAACTCCTTAAAGACTGGACAATCTATATTGAAGGAATTGGCAGATAAAGGAAAGACAGTCATAGCAAATTGTCTAGACAAAGTAAAGCTCACCTCTAAGCACACCAAAAAGGTAGAAGATGTAGATTTAATGATAGATAACATAAGAAAATCAGTTGAAACTTTGACGCAAGACATGAACATATGCAACAATGTCTACCAAGGGCAGTTAGATAAAATTGAGAAAGCAAAGTTAGAAATCAAAGAGATAAGGGTAAGGAAAACATAGTTAAGAAATGCACTTATGCCATCTTTAGCTGTCCTCAATGAGAACATCAAATAGATTGATGCCACTATTGTGATATATGATCAAGGTCCCTGCATGGATCTGATAAAAATGGAGAAGCTAACATATGTATTGTGTGAGCATTTATAAACAGTTGATGCTATGAAGGTATTTTGGCATAAAGAGATCCAATCTCTCAAAATTGTGTACCCTGAAGTGTATATGGAGTAAGTATGCAGTAGACTTACAAGTTTTTGCACACCTTTGTGATTAATGTCAAAGGGGGAGTATATAGAATGTGTATAAGTGGAGAAATATATGTATATATGATGTTATACAGTCACTCTTTGTGTTAAGTCATTTTGAGTAACTTGACCACATTCTTTTGTTGCCATAAATGACAAAGGGGGAGATTGTTGGCAAGTTGACTACCTGAGAATGCATGACTCATTTTTTGTTTTCATCATGGCAACAAAGTCATACTTAGTCTCTATCTTAAAAGACAAAATGACTAAGGAAAATAGGGTAGACAAAGATACTCAGTGATAAGTACATCAGCGCACGTGCGAGAGATGGATTCAGCTTGTGCGCATTCAGATATAAGTTTCATGGCACATGTACATGCTACATCCAGACATGCATAGTATGGAACTACAGTACGAAAAAATTTACAAGAAGATCATTAGACCAGCAGTCTAGGAGACAGAGCATGGAAGCCGACTAAGTGTTTTGATTAGAGTGTGTTATTTTGTGATGTAATGGCTAAGCACCTTTTGTTATATGTTTGTAATGATTTAATCAACATTGTAGTAAACATGCTTGAATCCGACTTGTTCGGAAGCATTGTATATTTAGTTTTAGGGCCGATTAGTGTTCTATTTTGGGTCGCACCTATTTGGATTTGAATATATAATTAAGTAATGAAAAGATATGATATAAGTGTCAATTATTATGCAAGAGGAAGATACAAAGGGACAGTACTATGAATTCAGTACATGATATAGCTCTTTGAGAGAGTAAGAGCATTGGCACATACATGGAGCTGATCAGAGAAACAATGTCATCACAATAGTTCATTTTGATATAGTGCATATCATCTTTCAGAAGGTTGTAGCCTTCATCTTATTGGGTAGTGAGCCTAGGTAGTGAGCCATACACCTTTAACAGGGTTTTGTAAAAGACTCCTAATAGGGTCCGACCCTTAACCAGGTCATTGTACTCATATTGTAAAGACTGCTTCTAAAAGGGAAAAGGAACTCTCACAAGTTCATTATACTTAGTACAATATTTGTGGGTACTAATTCCCACCAGGGTTTTCCTCTGATCAAGGTTTCCCCGTAATCGTATCATGTGTTATGAGTTGTTATGTTAAGCTTCATTCTATGTATGATTGATTTATGTTTAAATTTGTTGAATAAGTAATTAATAGACAAACTCTGATTCACCCCCCTCTCAGAGTTTCTAACACTAAATAATGAGGAATGCATAAGTGCTATGAATGATGATATTGAAAAGATTGAGAAGAACTAGACATGGTCACTTGTGCCAAGACCAGATGAAAAGAAATTTATTGGTACAAAATCGATATTCAGGAATAAGCTGAACGAGAATGGAGAAGTCACAAGGAACAAAGCAAGACTAGTATACAAGGGGTATGCACAAGAAGAGGGTATAGACTATGGAGAGACCTTTGCACCCATTGCTAGGCTAGAAGGAGTAAGAATATTGCTTGCTTATTCTGCATTCAAAGGATTCAAAGTATATCAAATGGATGTCAAGAGAACATTCCTAAATGGAATACTTGAAGAAGAGGTATAAATTGAGCAACCAGAAGGTTTTGTCGATCCAGACAAGAGAAACATGGTATGTAGACTTCACAAAGCCTTGTATGGATTGAAACAAGCTCCTAGATCCTAGAATGAATGACTTCATTCCTATCTTATAAGTATTGTATTTGTAAGGACTAGTAAAAACAATAATCTTTATTTGAAGGAAGATACTGATGCTAACACTTTGATTGCAGAAATATTTGTTCAGGACATCATATTTGGAGGCAATGATATGCTATGAAAATCATTTGCTAATGAGATGAGAAAATAGTTTGAGATTTCTATTTTTGGAGAGATCAAGTTCTTTCTTGGTCTACAAATCATTCAACAAAGTGAAGGTATTTTCATTACAACAGAGGTAAATCAAACTTTGTACAAATAAATGATTGGAAAACTCATGAATGTTGTACACACTAGACCAGATATTGCACATGTAGTAGGAATTGTTGCTAGATTTTCTGCTAACCCCAGGGAATCACATATGACTAATGTGAAAAGAATTCTAAGATATCTAAAGAATACTGAGGAATTTGGCTTATGGTATAGAAGAGAAGGAAAATTTAAACTTAAGGTGTTTACCGATACTGATTGGGCTAGAAATCTCGATGACCGAAAGAGCACAATTGGAGGAGCATTCTTTATGGGTGACAGACTTGTCACATGGATTAGCAAGAAGCAAGGATGCATCTCTCAATATACTACAGAAGCATAATATGTTGTTCCTGCTGCAAATTGCTCAAATATTGCATGGATCAAACAGTTACTGAAAGGTATGAATATGAAGATCTTAGAACTAGTAATTATTTATTGTGATAACACTAGTGCAATAAACATTTCCATGAATCCAGTCATGCATTCCAAGACTAAACACATTGCCTTCAAGTATCATTATTTGAGAGAAAAAGATCAAGAAAAGGAGGTGATACTTGAGTATGTGCAATCAAAAGAACAATTGGCTGATATCTTCACCAAGCCACTGCCCAAGGATACATTTGAGTACTTGAGAAAGAGACTAGGGATCAAACCCTTGTCTACCAGTCAGTAATATGACTAGAGGTTGCATCAGCCTACATATTATCAAAATATCATTCATGTTTATGCAAGCAAAAATATGAATTTCAAAGATACATCTATATACAGACAGGTATATACCAGAACCGAGCACTAGAACATATTGTTATATTGCTGATAGATAAGGGAAATTCAAGGAATATATTATAGATAGGAGAAAAATGATTGTTTGACAGGAATGTCTGAGATTTGTAAAATATTTGGTTGGCATTGTTGTCAAAGGGAAAGAGATTATCCATATTATCACATTCAACAAAAGGGAGATAGATTATCCATTATCAGATTACTCCAATAGGGAGAGATTATATTCAAAGAGAGAAAGTTATATAAAAGATTACACAAAGGGAGAGTTGCTGAAAAGAGAAAAAGACATCACAAAAGAGAGAACAGTCACAGGAGAAAAATTGACACAAGAAGAAAACTCAACACATCAGAAAGAAAAGAGATACAAGAATTAAATCTAAGCTAAAATAGAGCTTATTGGAGTTTAGACATTTATCAGTTATCAAACAAAAAGATTGGTAGTTTGATGAATCTCAACAATTGTATTTCATATTATATTAGAAATAGTATAGTGTGATAATATAGTATGTTTCCATCAATTCCAAATGGAGAGATTGATGACATGTAACTGACTGAATGTTTGATAATGTTAATTTGAAGATAATGCAAAGCATTAAATTAGTTAATAGTTTTTATTGTCATTGATGTCAACTTGATATCATCTATACGGTCATGTACATAATGTCAAAGACATTAGAGAATCAATAGAACAAAGGTTATGCTTTCAGCAATGCATAAATGTCAATTATTCACTAAGTGATAGATAACACCAACGGAGTGCACACCATTGGTAAAGGCAAAGAAGAGAAGTCATAGTGATACCCGATGAGATGAAGATAATGTTGCCCGATGAAGCAAAACCACAGGATGCCCAACGAGTTGAAAATAGAGTTGCTCAATGAGTAAAAATCTAATGATGCCTGAAAGATGGAGATCCCAAAGCTAAATGGATTAATGCCGACAGAAATGTCAGTTTTCACCGACAACTAACTAAAGAATTGACCGACAAAACAAAGAGTTCAGAAAATGACAAAATATCTAGCTGGCAAGAGCTAAAGATAGACTTAACTAGTTGTTTTCTTTGTTTTATTCGACCAGAGTTAAGTAATTGATTTAAAGAAGATTTGTACAGTTGGAAAGAAGATAATAATGTGATAAATCAGGAGTTATGCTTTAAATCAAATTGGCTAGATTGTTTTTCAGGCCAAGAATCAAGAATCAAGTAACAGTGAATATCATGTCTATATAAGAGACAAGCTTAATTCATTTTCGTAACACATTCATAGAAAGGGGATTAAGGGGAGTGAATGAAAAGAGGATACTGAAGAGAAACTGATGAAGAATAACTTCATACAGTCCTAATCAATCAAACTAAAGGAGAGCTAAAGAATTCTATAGACACCGATGAACAGTGAAGCATAGCATCATAGAGCAGAAAGTGCGGAACACAAAGAATTGAATTGATACATTGATCAGAGAGGTAATGTACTTAAATAGATCTAAAAATCTGCAATTCAAATTTGCATTAGAAATAGGTCATAGTGTTTGAGTTTAACCATTGAAGCATCAAGTCTCTTAATAGAGCAGGACTTAACAGTCTTCTATATATTGAGGTACATCCCAAGGAGTGACAAAAAGGTTGATTAATGAAAGTAGCATTGGACTTCCCCAATACCTATTGACGGTCTAACAAGGAGGCCGATTCAAGGATGGTAGCAATAGATGCCTGATACTAAGTGACAACCTATATGTATAAAATCCTCTAACAAGGTCGCACTTAACAGTGTGTTTGTAACCTTTAACAGTGTTGGCTCCTAATAGGGCTCACTTTAGAAGAGTGAAAATTTGGGGTATTGGTCCCAGTGGTTTTTCCCTTAACAAGGTTTCCACGTTAAAAATTCATGTGTTATGTGTGTATGATTCATTTCTTTATTGTTTTTTATATGACATAGTTAACACTGGGTTGATCAATATACTATTCTTATTTACTAAGGTTTGGTAAATAGTTATACTACTTATCGGTAATCAAGGAGAATAAGGACAGACAAGGAAAAATGATAAACAGCTAAATCATTATAAGTATTTCATGGCATGCATCTTTTAGGGACTTAATAATCTGAGGTTTATTTGATTGGTGGTTAAATGTTTGAAGGATAAATTTTGAGGCCACTAATTCACCCCCTCTCTCAGTTATTACTAACAAATGACTTCAAAGATCCTTATGAGGCATGTGTAAAGTTCCAATAGGAATTCAAGGTGGAATTCACTGAGTTTATGTTGTAGAAAGGACTATTATTTAAAGGACACCTCATGTGTATACCTCAGTGCTCAATGAGGGAGAACATTGTGAAGGAGAAACATTAAGGAAGCTTGTGTGGCCACTTTGAATTGGATAAAACAGTAGAGAAAGTGAATAGGCATTACTATTGACCTAAGTTATAGTCAGGTTTTTGGAAATTTGTAGAGCAATGTCATATCCATCAAAAACAAAAATGACAAAGTAGTAACAATGGATTGTATCAACCCCTATCCATACCCCAAAGGCCTTGGGAGTGCCTAAATATGGAATTTGTTTTGGGGTTACCAAAGACAAAAAGGGGTCATGATACTGTGTTTGTTGTGGTGGACCATTTTAGCCAAATGGCTCACTTAATTCCATGTAATCAAACCAATAATTCTTCCCAAATTGCAGTTCTATTCTTCAGAGACATTGTAAGGATCCATGGATTTCCACTTAATACTATAAGTGATAGAGATACCAAGTTTGTGGGTCACTTTTGGAGTACCCTTTGGAAGATGCTAGGTACAAAATTCTCTTTCTCTTTAGCCTACCATTCACAGTCAAATGGGAAAATGGAGGTAGTAAATAGGTCACTTGGGAACATTTTAAGATTCTTGACTAAGCAACAGGGGCAGTCATGGGATCACATCATAGGGCAGGAAGAATTTGCCTAAAATGATTCCATTAATAGGAGTACTGCTAAAATCCCCTTAGAAATAGTATATGGGGTCAATCCTAGAGGGATCTTAGAGTTGATGAATCTTATTTTGAAGGACAAAAGGAGTGCCCAAGGGGATTCATTTGCAGAACAGATGATGGAGCTTCATGATTAAGTCAACAAGACTTTACATAAGAAAGTGGAGAAGTATAAGTCCAAGGCTGACTAGATAAGAAGGTATTTGCAGTTCAATGTGAGGGATTTAGTACTTTCTTATCTTAGAAAGGAAAGACTACCTAAGGGAAAGCCTACCAAGATACTCATGAAGAAGATAGGACCCTTGAAGATATTGCACAAGTATGGAAAGAATGCATATGAAGTGGAATTGCCTCCCGATTTGGGAATTTATCCAATCTTTAATGTATGTGACTTGTATCCCTATAAGGGACCATCTCTAGACATAGGTCAAACCACTCTTACACATTTAGGAGATGATGACTGGGTGAAAGACTTGCCTACTCCAATCCCACTGCAATTGGACAGTATATTGGATTCTAAGTTGATCAAGAAGACAAGGAAGGGTAACTACAAGGAGTACCTTATCAAGTGGTAGGGAATACCTAAAGCTGAGGCCACTTGGATGATAGAGGCATATATTATGAAGCATGGGATCACTATTGAAGACCTCCTAACTCAAGGGACTTGAGTTCTTTGTCCCAGGGGAGTATGGTGCAAAGAACCTCCCATTTTGGTGTGTTTGGTGTGATTTAGGGTTAGGTTAGGTGTTTTATGTGAGTGAAAATAAGTTCCACTAGGCTGGATCCAATTTGAGGTCATTTCCATGTTTGTAAAAGCCAAATGAGCTCATGAAGGATAGTGTGGTCATTTTGACCTAGGAAGACAAAAATGTGTTATTTTTTTGTATCTTCAATTTAATGTGTGTCTTAGGACCCTAAATGTCCTAACTAGGGTCATAGAAGTCAACCATGACCATCAAGTTGACAAAAGAAGTCAAATTGCTCATAATGTAAAAGTTGCTAGCAACTTTGAAAAGTTACTCGAGCAACTTTTGCAACTTCTTGACAAGAAGTTGCAAAATGAAGTTAGAGTGGGTGTTTCCACTCATGCTCGATATATAAGAATTGATTTTATGTTTTTGGAAGGTTAATGAATTTTTGGATTGCAAAACATGGTTTTTGTACTTTTGTACGGATGCTTGTGATTGTATTCTTGTAATTTATAGATATTTTTGCATTTTGTATGGCTATGTACGGATTGGGTGAGGAGATGAGACCCCATGGGGGTGTAGTGTTTCAAGATATATTTATTTTGCATACTTTAGTTTTCTTTTAAGTTATAGGAGCAGAGAGTTATGATAGATTTAAGGTCACTATTCTGTAATCCCCATTTGCAGAGTCACAGTGCCAAGATGGCTCTAACCTAAGCATCCACTTGTGGAAATTTCTAAAACCATAGGAGATGGAGGGTTAGAGTCTGTGAATAAGATTTTTTCTATCCTTTTTGTTGTTACAATGAATTTTCTAGACCAAGAGTGAAGCCCTATGGCTGACTGTTGGGAATAGGTGAGCCTAGACAGGGTGAAGGTGGATTTGGTTCTAGCACCCATGATCTTCGGGAAAATACTTAGAGGCATTTAAAAAAGTGCTAGATAGTCTCCTTGAAGGATTCAAAGGTGGGAGGAAGTAAAACAAAGTATGAAGATCAATTTGGTGGCAATTGGTAAGGACTGGTCTAGAGGCCTAATTAACACAATGAAGACTAGGGCCTGGTACAAACTAGGGTTGTGGGTGCATCCAGAAGCTAGGATTCTGGGTTCTAATAGGGTTGATGGATACCTTGAATATTTTCAAGGTCTTGTGTGGGGTTTTTTGGAGGATTTGAGAGCTTAAGGAAAAAAAATAGTGAAATTTGACCTACTAGGAAACAAGCCAATTAGGCCTCTTAGTGAATTTGATACTAATTGGATTGGTAAAGTATCCAGAAGTGTGGTAAAGGGTTTGAAAGGACTTTGAATGGGCCAAGAACATAGACAAGAGCCTAAATGGATGTATGGGAAGATCCTAAGCAAGGGTTTGGGATTCTAGGAGGAAAGTTTAGTGAAGAAGCCTAGGTAGTTGAAGGGCTAGTTGGACTAGTTGAACCTAGGAGTGTTGGAATCTTCAACAAATCAACTATACCTTGGAGGAGAATTTGATAGTGAGGATCTTAGAGATCCAGATTGGAGAAGAACACAAGGAGAGCTAGCCATTGGATGGTTAGGAGTGATTAGGAGCACTTTGGGGAAAGAAATCACTAGAACCCTAAGCCCTCTGCATCAAAGAAATATTAGCTACCAAATATATATGAGAAATCCAACCAAATTTTCTAGAAGGATTTCAAGAGAAACATCCTCACCATGAGAGACATAAGCAATGGAACAAGTTGATCAACATTAACTGAAGTAAGTGCAATCTATTGCCACTTACATTATGGAGCAAGTTGATAAATATAAATTGAAGTAAGTGCACTAAATGTCACTTGCAAAATGGAACAAGTTGATAAATATCAACTAACTAAGTGCAACCTAGTGCAACTTACAGATGGAAGAAGTTGATAAACATCAACTGAGTAAGTGCAAACCAGTGCAACTTATAGATGGAACAAGTTGATAAACATCAACTGTGTAAGTGCAACCCAGTGCAACTTACAAATTGAACAAGTTGATAAACATCCACTGAGTAAGATAAACCTAGTGTAGCTTACACATGGAGCAAGTTGATAAACATCAACTGAGTAAGTGCAACCAGTGTAACTTACAGATGAAACAAGTTGATAAACATCAACTGAGTAAGTGCAACCCAGTGCAACTTACAGATGAAACAAGTTGATAAACATCAACTGAGTAAGTGCAACCCAGGCAACTTACAGATGGAACAAGTTGATAAACATCAACTGAGTAAGTGAAACCCAGTGTAACTTATATATGGAACAAGTTGATAAAAATCAACTGAGTAAGTGAAACTGGTGCAACTTACAAATGGAACAAGTGGAACCCATAAAGTATGCAACTAAGTGCATAACAATAGATCATATAAAATTGATAGCAATTAATGCTAAAAAATAAAATTAATAATACTACTCAGGAAGGCAAATACTATAACTTTATATTATCAATGACTTTAAGTGCTTTGGATCCATAATATATTACTTTTCTTCTTTAAAAAAACATAATTGAAAAGCATGAACAAAAGGCTAGTGGAAATACATAATTTTTACCTCCCTTGTTTAAAGAACATAATCTTCTTTCCAATGCATAATAATCAAAATGAAAATTTTCCATGTCGAATAGTTAGAACGATTTAAATTGATGTTCAGAATTAAAATAATGGAATTAGAACTATTGAGTTAAATCTCCATAATTAGAGTATACATGATTAATAAAGAAATATATGGTCAAAATAACTTAAACAAGACGAATAAAAATGAATAGATATAGATCAAGATCAAGAAGTATAAATTTAACTTTAATGAAGCTTACAATTGAAAGGTTAAATAGTGATATTAAAAAAAAAAAAATTAATTTAAATTGAGGAACAAATTTAAATTATCACTAAATAACAAAATAATAATGGAAATAAGTTAGAATTGATCCAAAGAACTTAGGAATGAAACAAAATGAAATAATATTGAATAGATAAAATGTTTGAGCAATTAAACTTTTTTATTAAAAAAAAATTTGACTAGATTTTTAAAAATTTAATAAATGAGTCAAAGTGAATATTCAAGCTACGACTATAATTAGATAAATAAACTAGAATGAAAAGAGATCATAAAATCTATAGAGGAAATGAATAATTAAAAGATATTAATAGTTATATTTTTGTTATTAGATGCCTTTGAAACTTTTGTAACCTCCATAAAAATATGAAAATAGATATACAACTACAGATAAAGCTAAAAGATATCACAGAGATAATATTGACCAAAGTCTTATGATAAAGTCTTTCACACAAAGAACAAAAGACCAGATCTTTAAATGTAGTTGCGCAAGGAAGGGAAGATACAGATGCTATGAGGAAGGAAATGTAGTGAGAGTGAAGTGATGTGGATATCTACCCTGCTTCAAAGAGGCAATAATATAAAAGTTTAGCAAATGGAAAACAATGAATATACTGCACAATGGATGCTGCACAAGATAAAGATGCAGTGAAATGAATGTTTGCGATTGAGGTTTAAATAGTTTTTGAAGGGAACCATAACCCTGTACAATTAAGAACTAAAGATAAGGAGGAAACAACAACATAAAAAGGAACAGACAACAAAAAACAACTGCTCAGGAAAAAGATGGAGACAATAGAAACCCCCCCTCCAACAATAACTACCGGCAAAAAGAAGCTAAACCGACAAAAATATTACAAGCCCAAAAGCACAGTTACGTCAGTTTTTCTATAATCTCCATAGAGTCAGCCATCATAGTCTTATATATTTTGATAGCCTCTCTAAGATCCTTTATTTCCTTTGTCCTACCAGATTTCACCTTTTTTGTACTCACTCTAGTATTAGTCCCAAGACCAGCAATGTTGGGGTCTAGATAGCAGTATCATCATCCATCGTAATGGGAGTATTGTTCCCATCTAACATCGAGAGAAGTGCCCTTAAGTTGCTGTTAGTCACCTTGATTCCCTCATGGTTTTTTTTCATCGTAAAACTGAGAGTGTCTTCAATACTCTGAATACGAATTTCAGTCATCCGATGGCAGAAATAACCACTACATTAATCCTAAGTTCAAGCTTCTCCAACATCCTTTTATCTGCTTCTTCCTCCTGGGTCTCATTGTCCTTAGTAGCCTTAGTCACTGGTTTAGCAAGCAGTAGAGAAATATTATTCAGTCTATCATGGACTTCATCATACTTACCATTGATGTCTCTAATTTCATCAAGAAGCCAAGAATTCAGTTGATAATCCATCTCAGCCTGCTCTTTAACTACCTGCATAAATCTTGTGGACTCTTGGCTTTTCAATATCTCATTATCATGGCTACCACCAGCTTTCTCTATTTCTTTTTTTCATTCCCCTCTTTTTTATTAACCTCAATCTTCTTATAGGTATCCCTGGAGAGCTTACCCTCTTTAGACTAAGATTCTTCATTGTTCACCAAAATAGGAATGTTGTCAGGAGTAACCTTCACTTTAGATTTCAATTTGGACTCAGTATTCTTCTTCACACGGGAAGAAGTATGCACCACTCCTTGGGTAATGTTATCTTCCGACATCTTGTTGCCTTCTTGTCCCTCCCTATCCATGTCCTTTATATTACCTTTGTTGTTGCTATCCATCTCCTCAAAGGAGCCAGTAATACCCTTATCCTAAGATTCAGTATCCTCCTTTATTTCCATACATGCTTCCTCAGAGAGGAACTTAGCCACTTCTCCCTTATCACCTCTTTCATCCTTCTCCTTAGCCTCAGTTTCATTGTTTGTGTCCATACCAGCCTCCTCTATGAGGATCTTAGCAAGGTCAACATCTACATTGTTAGATTTGGCCTTCCTCTTTTTACCTGGAGTGTTACTCACATTATCCATAGGTCTTTTTCCCTTCTTTTCCCTATTTGAGCCATTGACCTGAGTGTTATCCTGCAGCTTAAATTTTGCATACTCATAGATTAACAAAATAAGCCCATCATGAAGGATAGATTTCTCTCCATTCTTTCTAATATCCATAATGCTATTACCTAGAGATTTGAGCAGAAGATAGGGAAAATAAATTTTCCTATTGTAGAGGAAATAGTTAACAAGCATAAAATGGAAATTGTAAGCCGTAGTGTACCGACCCTCAAGTATAAATATTACATGATAGCTTTGACCAATTTAGCCCAGAAAAGCTTCATATGACAGTGCAAGACATAGTCCCCCGACTATTTGACAAGTAGATATCTTTCCTCCTAGGTCTTAGGGTACAATCTAACCACATTTTTGGCCATAACCCTACCTCTATAGTATTTCAATCTTGACATTTTAAGACCTGTAATTTCAGAAATTACTTTCTCAGTAACATAGAAGGAGTTACCATAGATTGTCACATTTCCATTATCCCAGTTGTTCGTAAATTCTTTAGAGATTTCCTTGTCGTAACCATGGAGTCTCTCCATATAATGAGTGACCCCTCCTTCCTTGAGTCTCTTCCAGACCTCAGCCTTTTTTCCATTTACACACTGAGGGCTCTTCCCGTTTCAACTTTCCTCCCATTTTACCATTAAACCAAATTTCAGAATATCACAAAAAAATGAGTGTGAAGAACACAAAAAATAGAGCTAAGTGAGTAAATAATGAGAATGGGCCACCTTTTAAAAGAAATGATAGCATCTTTCCCACAAGTGTTATTATTATTGCAATTTCTGATGTGTGTGTGAGACCCAAAATTGAGGCAACTATGAAAACTATCCTTTCTTGTCATCATCATTAGTAGTAGTTACGGGTTTATGGTGGATTAGATCATACCTTAGAAGATTTAGGATTTCAATATTTAATCCTTGATTACATTTCCAGTTCCTAGCATCATCACTATAAATGTCCACATTTGCCAGGCTGTCAGCCACACAATTTGACTCTCTGAATGCATGACTGATGTGTGTGACATCAAAATATTTTAAAAGTTTTTTAATATGAGTGAGCATGTGAATCATATTCCAAGATGGAGTATGAATACCATTAATGAAATTAATTGTATTCATGGAGTCTCCTTCCAGCCACAGCTTTGAACAATTCTTTCTTTTCGCTAACTTGCAAGCATAGAGGGCTGCCATAACTTCTGCCACATGACTAGTTTGAGATCCAATTGGGATAGAAGAACCAGAAACATAGCTACCTTGGGAATTCATAACAATGTAGCCACATCCAGCAATGCCAGGGTTTCCTTTAGCTGCACCATCAAAGTTAACTTTGTACCACCTAGGAGGAGGGGTGCTCCAGACATTAGACTCATGGGATGAAGGAGAAGGCTTAAACTTAGTAGAAAAATTCCAGTGGTCAATAACATCCATATCAGAGATCCCTTCCAAGAGTTTAGGTTTATTAAAACAAGCTATTTTAGTATTTTCAATTATACTTATAACAATATTGGAGCTGATCAAGTAGGAAGTGGAGATTTTGTTTCTGAAAATCCTTTCATTTCTTTCTTTCCAAATCCCCCATATGACATGAGGGGCAGTATAATTCCAAATATGTTTTCCCAACTTGTGAGGGATGAGAGATCTCCATTGGGATAGGAAGTCTTTAATAGTTTTAGGGAAAACCCAGCAGATTTTCCAATGCTGCAACACAACCCTCCAGATTTCCCTTGAGAACTAACAATGAAGCAAAAGGTGAGAAGAAGACTCAGCATCTTTCATACAAAGATAGCATCTATTAGGGATCATCCAACCTCTTTTTGTCAGATTCTTGGTAGAAAGGATTTTGTCCTAAATAAAAATCTAGAATAAAAAAGTTAATTTTAGGGATCAGGAAGGATACCAAACCTTAGCCCAGTAGGGATCCACACCATGGGAGGAGATCAGCAAATAAGCAGAAGCCACTGAAAAAATTTCCATTGGTATTAGGGGCCCAAATGAGCTCATCTTCACAATTAACTTTGATAACCCAGGGGGCCAGATCCAAGTTAATAAGTTTCAAGTGGGCGTCAATGTCACTCAGGTTGACCCATTTATTATCCTTCCAGTAATCTGCAACTTTACACCCAATTTTGAGGGAGAAAATCTCAGAAAATTGAGCCATAATAGGGTACTGGATGAGATGTTTATCCCTAAACCAAGGATAATCACAAAATTTGATTTTCTACCCATTGGCAACTTCCCAACAAGCCCCTTTAGCTGCAAGAGGTCTAGTTTTTAGGATGTTGTTCCATATCACATATCCCTGCATAGTGATGGGAGAGAAGAGGAAGGATTCAATAGAGGGAGTAGAAAAAAGGTATTTTGATTTAAGGATTTTATTCAAGCCTTTTTCTTCTCCAAAAATTCTCCAGCATTGTTTAGCTAGGAGGGCTAGATTGATATCCTTAATTTTTATGATGCCAAGACCCACATGTTTAATATGCTTGCACATGTTCTCCCAAGCCACAAGGTGGATTCTATTTTTTTCCTCCATGCTCAACCACAAAAATCTTTTCTAAATTTTCTCAATAATATCAGCAATCTTGGAAGGAATTTTGAAGAGGCTCAGTGCATAAATAGGTAGATTATGGAGCTCTTGAGAAAAAGGATTTCCCTAGCATTGCTAAGGAGGGTCCCTTTCCATCCAGCAAGTTTTTTGTTGAACTTATCCACAATAGCATTCCAGAAATAATCTAGAGGTTTCAGACCCTACGAGAGACCCAAATATCTAGAAGGAAAAGAGGCAATGGCACAACCAAGGATGGTCTCCATTCTACTATCACTTAGGAGGGGTATTAACAAAAAAGAGGGAGCTTTTCTTCCAGTTAATTAGCTGGCCTATATCAGAGGAATAGGTATCTAGAGCCTTCTTGATAGCTTTATCTTCTTTAATCGAGGAAGAACCCATTAGCACAATATCATCCACAAACTGCTCGTGGGAGCTACGGGAACATGAGGAGGAAGGGAGGAGACCCTGAATTGAACCCTCTAGGACCCCTATAGAAAACACTCTCCCAAGGATTTCATACATGATAGCAAAAAGGATGGGGAAATGGGGTCCCCTTGCCAGATCCCTCTAAAAGGAAAGAATAGATTAGAAGCAGAGCCATTCACCAACACCGATATAGAAGGAGAGGAAATGAGTTGCTGAATAAGGCCAACCACTTTCAACGAGAAACTAAAGGCTAAAAGAACTTTGCAAAGGAAGTTCCAATCCACTCTATCATAAGCCTTTGAGAGATTAACCTTCATAAGTAAGCCATCCTTTTTTGAGACCTCCAGAGAGTGGAATTTGTCATGAACAAAGATAATAGAATCCATAATCTGACGACCGGGGATAAATCCATTTTGTTGGGGGAAATAATATCCAGGAGGATCTTCAAAATAAAAACCATGGGGACCTTACAGATGATCTTATAGAAAGTGTTACACAAGATGATTGATCTAAAACTATCAACATTATCAGCCCCCTGCCTCTTAGGAATAATGACAAAAAAAGTGGAATTAACTTCCTTCAAAAGGGAGCTAGAACAAAAGAATTATTTCAATGCATCCAAAATATCTTTCTCCATAATGTGCCAGAAATCTTGGAAGAAAAATAGAGGGAAACCCTCTAGACCAGGAGATTTTTCTCCTTCAAAAGAGAAAACTGTAGCCCTGATTTCTTTAGTATACTAAATTTTAGTCAATATCTTATTATCTTCTCTTATCATGATGCACAAAATTGAATCCAAAAGTAGTTGTTGGTTGTCTTCGGATTGGTTGGGGTCAGCTTTGAGTAGAGAAGAAAAATAACCAGATAATTCTTTTTTGATTTCCTCCTCCTTTCTCAACCTTCCATGAGAACCATTGATATGCTCTATCCTTTTAGCAGCCTTATGTTTTTGGGTAGTCAGATGGAAGAACCGGGTATTCTTCTCCCCCGCTCGGAGCCAAAGAGCCCTGGAACATTGTCTCCAAAACACTTCCTCCTTAGCGATGATGTTATGATAATTAGCTTGAATTGTTTTTCCTTAATTTTTTTCTTCGCAGTCAAACCCTCCAGCTCAATAGTTTGTTGGATCTCTTGGAGGTCGATTCGGATCGAGATTTTATTTTAAAGATATCCCCAAACTCTTCTTTGTTCCAGAATTTAAATTTGTTCTTTATCCTTTTAATTTTTTGAACAACTCTATAAATTCTTATACCTTCCACTTGGACATTCCACCAATTAGCAATGTTCCTAGCAAGCTTAGGGTGCTGCATCCACATTTTCTCAAATTTGAAGTGGTAGTTTCTCTTACCCGAGAGAGGATTCACCTGGATAGAGATGGGAGAGTGGTCAAAACCTACCCGGGGAATAATAGACAAAGAGAAGTCATAGAGGGGGATCAAATCCATAGAAATTAGTGTCTCATTGAGACGAACTTGGATCAAGTCATCCCCAGTTCTTCTATTCGACCAAGTAAAGTTGTTACCTCTGAGATCGAGGTCCAAGAGGGATTGATTATTAATGAAATCCATAAGAGCCACTCCATTATCAATCTGAGAAGTAATACCTCCATATTTTTCAGAGTCCTTGAGAGGGGTATTGAAGTCTCCTACCACCATCTAGTAATCATTCTTAAAGTTTCTTCTCTCAATTTCCTATTTATGCCAAAATCTATCCATGCCAGTTTTAGAGTTGGGTGCATAGATGTTTGAAAGAACCCAAATGAAGCCATCCAGAATATGATTGAACTGAATAGAAGATATGTTACCTTCTAATTTAATAATATCCCCTTGAATGGTATTAAGGTTCCAAAATGAAGCAGTACCCCCAAAGGCCCCCACCGAGCTGCAACGCGCTAAACCACAGTTTTTGTTAAAAATTAACTTTTCCACTTTATCTCTAGCCATTTTGGTTTCTTGTATGAGGATGATATCTGGCTTCTGATCCCTAAAAAAATTTCTCAAAACATCCTCTTTATGGGGGCTATTCAATCCCCTTATGTTCCAGGAAATAATCAAGTCATTTATAACTTTTGAGAGAAATCCTGGATGGTTCTCTATCTCCCATCCCCTATAATTTGTCTACTTTCCTATTCTCATGTGAATATATTTTTAGGTCTTGCCCTGGGGGGTTTAGGAGTTCCCACATTCATTCTCATTTCTCTGGTAAAAACACCTCCTAGGGGTATCCCTAGGTTTAGGCTATTTTGTTTCTTCAAGTACTATGTGATACCTCAGTCCATAGTTCCTCTGACAAGGCTAGAAAGTGGTTATATTCTTCAAGAGAGTCCACCAAGCTAGTATTAAGCCAGGGATTTTGAGGGCTTAATATTCTATCATCATATGTAATACCTATATCATTGATTACACCAGAAGGAGAAGTTGGTTTCTCAAAACAAAGAGTTTCCATACCTACAGGGGCACCTAATATTTCTCCTTCTTCAAGGGAATCTTATGGTTTTATCACTTCCATCGAAGGAGGCTCCTTACTGCTCCTTGAGTTATTATCCCCTTGAGAGGGTCCATTCAGGCTTAAATCTGAGTCATTCCCTAAAAAAATAACTAAGTTTGTCGAGCTGGAAGCTTTAGGGTTACCCAATGTTTTTTCCTTCCAGATCTTCCTTGGTTCCTTTAGAGGAATGGTTTTTGCTTTCTGATTTTTGAGAGGGAAATCTTTAGCTCTATGGCCCTATTTCTTATAAGCAAAGAAAACAAAGGGGAGGGATTCAAACTCAAATTTTTGTGACCAAGCCCAAAGATTTGAGTTAATCACAATAGTATTAGGCAGATCTTCCATCTGAAGGATGTTCACACAAACCCTAGCATACACCCTTCTTGTTTTTGCCGCTGTCATTGGATCTATTGATAGGAGGTCTCCAAAGGAGCTAGCTAGTCCACCCAAGACATCTTCATTCTAGTATTCCAATGGGAGACCCAAGAATCTGACCCAGACTGGGCCCGAGACAAAAAAAGTCGAGTCCTTGAGAACTAAATTTGGGGACCATTTATGCAGAGCTAGAGAAAAATGACCAAGCATTCAGGGCCCACCACACAGGATATTAGAAAGATCTTCCATGTTAGAGAACTCAAAGGGAAAGAAGCCTTTATTCATTGTAGAAATATCAACTTTCCCTTTAACGAATCATTTTCTCTTCACAAACTTCCTGGAAACTTCTATATTGGGTCTCCCCCCAGCAAACTTGCCTATCAGGGTCATCTCCATAGTAGAAATGGAGAAATCAATCAGGGGATCAGGAATAAAAATAGAAAATTCACCTTTCGTAGGGTTAGAAACCACATTGACCATGGGAAAGGAAGATTTCCCAGTTGGTTTTATACCAAAGAGGTCTGACCACTTACCCTTAAACATTGTCGCTCCTGCTTTGAGAGATTCTTTACCCTGACAAGGTCTATCAGATTCTGGGGGGTCCTCATCGATAGTACTCTCAAAGTCAGCAGTCCTTGTTGACTTCTGCCTGATTTAATTGATATCTACCTTTTCTCATTCTACTGAGGGATCCCTCCATCAGAGCTGACTCCCTGAGGAGAGGCCTATGCAAATTCTGCACCTACAGTACTAGTACCACCATTGACAGGCCTGGGATTCAAAAATAATTTCACGCTTGAGAAAATTTTTGGAGGCTTACCTCTAGAAGTTTCTGCCATGTCTTATTTTCTTCTCTTGAATGCAAATTTATTCTTACAGTTCTCTCTTGTTTTGTGAATAATGAAGCAAAGAAAGATTACTATAAACTAGTCAAGGTTTAAAGAACAAAGCCAAGGATTCTTGAGAAGCTCTGCAAAGCAGTAAACTATACTAAGGAAGTGAATAAATCTAGAGGTAAACCTTATCTGTTGCACAAAGAATGAAATAAGCCCACGCTAAGGAAGAGAGGGTTGCACAATAAAAATGGATAACTAGCGTAAAGTAAAGTGGAAATGCTACACTAAAATAGATGTTAGAAAGTTATATCAAAAGATTTTAATATACCAAAACTACTATAAGCAGGAAATATGTAATATTGCAGAGAAAGCTACGTAGGAGTAGAATGGAGGGAAGGGAGCTGCAAAAAACAACAGAGTTATAATAAACTTAAATAGAAATGAATAGAAAGTGATAAAGACACTAATATACAAAAACAATGTAACAAGGCTAAAATGGAAACGTAGATCACTATGAGAAAGATCAAGAAAAAAAACCGGAAGAGATGAATAAAGAGTAGAGATATTTAAAAAAAAATAGAGATATAAATAATGAAATATGAATAAATAGAAGTTAAATCTATAAATTAGATTTAAAAACTACAAAGAAGATAGTTAGTAAGATGAATGAAAACCTGCAAAAAGGAAAATGATAAGGAAAATGTAATAGATAAGGAAAATAGATAAAAGTTGTGAAATTTGCAAAATTTCTCTTGTGAGAACTAAATGGGCGTATTCAGTTCAAAACCCATATCTTAGTTTTTCAAGATTCATTTCCATTTTACTCTAGTGTCCAAAGAAAAATGGGCAATACTTCTTTAGGGAAAAATCTGAATGAGAACTATGAACAAGATTTGAATGTAGAACAGAAATGAAGAACTTGAAATAGAAGAAACGTTAGAGCTGGAAACAAAAAATGTTAGAATCAGATTTAAATATCGATTTAATGATAAAATACAAAACATGCAAATCTGAAATCTTCCCTTCCAGTTGCCTGACAAAGGGAGTGATTAGAACTTGAAAAGGCTTGAAAGGAGATGAATAAACACTTAGATTTTCAAAAAAGTTGAGAGAAAACCCTGCAAACAAGAGTTAGTTCAGAAAAAATATGATTTCCTCTCCTCAACAGAGATATATTTCAACTATTCGTGCATGCACACTCAAAAACAAAGATTAAACCATCTTTGATACCATTTTAGAAAATATAAATAAAGTAAACTAGATTGAGGAAAGAATCCAAGAGAGCGTGTAGAAATGAAAATGTTTACCATAAACGAAAAGATGATCCAAGAACAATCACCAAGAAGCTCAAGAACAACACCAAGAAAATGTTTTTGAAAGGGGAAAAACTAAGAAAAACCCCTTTTGCTTATAAAATGAATGAGGCAATAAGACAAAGAAGAAGAGAGAGATGGAGCAAGAAGCTCATTACAACATTGTGAGAATCAGAAAGAAGCAGAGAGAAGAACTACTCCATGAGAACCAACATGTGAGAACCAACCTTAAGAAGTGAGAGAGAAGCATGTCTTAAGTAGAGATGAGTGAAGGAGTTTGCATGTAACACCCATATCCTAGGAGTGCCACATTCACATTAAGTGTGTGTCATGTGTAGGAATCCTTTTAAGGAGGAATGTCTAATTTCCTTATTAAAGGAATTATTAAAATGTGACATGTCCTCCTACTTGGACTAGAGGACAAATACAAATTACGATACCTTGGTTTATCCTTTAATTACATATATCACCAAGGAAAGATTAAATTCTAACTATATCACTATTATAATTTACGATATTCCTTCATTATGTATTCAAGTCCAATAAAATTAAGACATATTTGTCTTAACCTAAATTTAGATGGTTCAAGATTATTCTAGTAATGCACCATATTTAGTGACTATTAGCTATCATATCCAAATTCTAGTAGAGGGCACTCCTCTCGTCATGGGTGTCAACATGAACATAGTTAGTAAGCTTGTACTAGTCACAATTCTTAACTAAATGTTTCACATACCCCTCCAAGAAGATATATAAGGATTGATATGCTTGTGAATAGAAGCCTTGTGATGGAAGTAGAAAAAAGCTTATTTTGTCATCTCTCTTACTTGTTCCACTCAACCTTCTGCAAAATAAGAAATTAGTAATGGCGGATAACCAATTCCTAAGATTTAAAATATGTTTAATGTTTCATGAAAGTCAATTGATCATTACCCTAAACCCCCTAATACTTTAACTCCTGTTCATTACTAAACTTATTTCATTATTTTCTCTTTCAACTTCTCATTTAGAATTTCACCTTAGTATTAAAAATACAATTTTTTACAATATAACTTGGATTCTAGAAAAGATAATAGTATTTTGGATCGGATTAGGGACCTCTGGAAAAGAGTGGCTTGTCTTGAGAATTTGATCATTCATTATACCATTACTAAAGAGAGTTTTAATACTGTTGTCTTTTCTCTTTGCAATTTAATGGGAAACATTTTGAAGAAGACTATGTTTTGTGTGGTAACTGGTAATAGAATATTAAGGAAGAATTACAAGAAGAAGAAATAGGAAGATCATGATGATGAGGAACCCGAGGGCCATGATAATGAAGACTAGTAAAAGGAACTTCACTGTCTCTCAAAGGATTGGCAGACTATATATCAATACAATGATAGTTAATTTTGTTTACTTTAGACTCAGCTATTATGTTGAATCATATGTTGTTTCTCTTGTTATATTTTACATCATATTTATTTTATGTTTTTCTTTGATTATTATGAACTGGGACTCTATGAATCCTGCTACAAGAAAGAAGAATTTTTTTTCTATCTTACTTAAATGATGAAAAACAATTGTATAGATTATAGTAATATTGGATATAGCTTAAGAAAAGTGGAAAGTACTAAACTGTTTCTTTTGATTATTTTTTCTTAGTGTTGGGTATTGGTGTCTTTTGGTTGGAATGGCCTGAAGCCTGATCCTATGTTTTGGGTTATAATGTGATTTACTATTATTTAAGTTCAGGGCCCTCTCCCTACCAATTTAATCAAAAACAATATAAATTTTTACCCCACCCTTTCCTCATAAACATATATAATAGAAATCCTTATACAAAAAAAATTAGAACCTAATTCATTGTAAATCTAAATTCATTGTTATCCAACCTCAACTTTTCTTGAGTTTTCCTCGGCATCTTTTTTTGTCAAATTAGTTCCCTCAAGTGCAACTGCCACAAGAACAACTTGTACTAACTCAATAAACAACACATGTAATTGATATCCACTCTATTGTAGATGTTGAGTTTGAAGAAATGAAGATAAAAATAGAATTGAAGAATACAAACAATAAACAAAACAAAGTACACGAGATTTATCATGGTTTGGAAAAATTGTGTACATCTACACTGAGAAGAGAAAATTGTATTAAAGTGTCTGAACACAAGATTACAATAAAATACAACAACAATAAATAATAAAGGCTATTCACTTCCCAACAACCAATACGGAGGGAAAGAGAAGTGTTTGTTGGCCTTCATAATTACAATATCCCACCTTATGTCTAACATATGCTACCACTAATCAAAACTTTCCCTGCTCACTCTACTGAGTTAACTCTTCTTTACAAGCCCAAGAGAAGACCTAGCACATTCAAACTTCTCCTTGGGTAAAACCTTGGTCAAAAAATTTTCCAGATTGACCTCTGTGTCAATTTTAACAACCCTCAATTTTTCCTCTTCAACCATATGTCACACAAAAAGAGCATGAATATCAACATGTGTTGACCGACACTGAGATGAGGGCTTGTGAGCCATAAAAAGGGCACTATGACTATCACAAAAAAGAAAATTATCACTTTGCTGATATTTCAAATCAATAAACAAATGTTGTAACCAAATAATCTCCCAAGCGCCTTTAGAAAGTGTCAAATATTCAGCTTCAGCAGAACAAAGAGCAATGGAATGTTACAGCCTTGAGGCCCAACTAATGGAAGCCCTAGCAAACATGAATGTATAACCGGTAGTAGACCTTCCTTTATCCAAATCTCTAGCAAGATCAGAATTAGTAAATTCTAGCAGCTGTACATTATTGCTACTAAACCATAAACAATAATCAGAAGTGCCTTTAACATATTTCAATATCCATTTAAGAGCTTCCCAATGAGTCTTCCTAGGATTTCTCATGAATCTACTTACAACTCTCATGATCTGAGAAATGTTGGGATGTGTAGAAACCTTAGTATACATAATGCTAACAACTATTGATTTGTAAGGAACTCCTTCCATAAAATCATTGTCCTCTTGTGTTTGTGGACACAAATCAAAAGATAAATGAAAATAAGAAGCAAGGAGAGTAGAAACAACTTTTACATCAACTATACCAAATCGTTCAACTACTTTATCAATGTAGTCTTTTTGTGATAAAGTGATCTCCCTTTTATTATTATCCCAAGTGATCATCATGCCAAGAATCTTCTTGGTTTCCCCTAAGTCCTTCATAGAAAACATGCTTACCAAATGATCTTTCATCCTACAAACAATCTTAGGACTACTACCGGCTATCAACATGTCATCAATGTAGAGAAGAAGAATGAGGAACTCATAATTCAGAAGTTTCTTATAATAAATACATGGATCTGACTCACATCTAATAAAATCATGAGCAATCATGAATCGATCAAAGTTTAAATACAATTATCTTGGGGCTAGTTTGAGTCCATAGAAAATTTTCTTTAGTCTGAAATAAAGATTCTCTTGTGCCTTCTTGACTAATCCTGGAGGCTTCTCCATATATACCTCTTCATCTATATCACCATGTAATAATGAAGTCTTCACATCAAGCTGCTCCAACTCGAGATCCCATATATCTTCCAATCCCAACACTGTTCGAATTGTATTCACCTTCACAACTAGAAAGAAAATCTTAGTGAAGTCGATCCCCTCTTATTGATCATACCCTTTTGCGACTAATTTAGCTTTGTAGCATTTTCAACCTTCGTCTTCATCTATCAATTTGTACACCCACTTTTTCTTAAGTGGTCTTCAATTTGGTGGAAGAGTGACCAGATCCCAAGTGTTATTGGGTTGGAGTGAACTCAGTTCTTCTTCCATAGTGACCATCCATTTGTTATTATCCCTGCTTTTACAAGAAGCTTTATAATTAGCCGGTTCAACTTGTTCAGGGATTAACAATTCGGGCTTTGCCTCTTCAGAAAATAATAGCTCATAATCAGAGAATTTGGAAGGAATTTTCCTCTTTTTGGTAGATCTCACCAATCCTTGATTCTGACTTGAATCAATACATTATTTTAATTGTAAATAAATATTTCTTGCGACAACATTTTTACAAATTAACTATTGTCATCTATTATGCAAATGTCTCTGCCCATCAAGCTCATTATTTTCTTCACTTATCCCGTAGCCAGAACATCCTTCATGTTGTTTGTTATATAAATTAGAGTGATGGTGAGGAGGAAACGTCTCTACTCAATGTGGTAGAGTGGGACTGCAATCCCAATTTTATTTTGGACTACGGGATGTGGACTGTGTTCCAAAATGTTGTGTTTGACAGCGCGATATGGACTAGAAGCCCAACCTATATTGGACATCATGATGTGGGGGCATGTCTTCATCTGCAAAGTGCGAAGGAAGACTATTCACTGTCAAAGTGAATTGGGGAATACATGGGTTGTAATCCCCACTTTCATTTCTGATTTCAAATTCTGAGGCAGTCGTCTTAGATGAAAGTTGTGGTCTTTCATGTTTTAGATGATGCCCATTGCATCCTTGAGAAGGACTGTATTCATAGCCTCTATGATAACTATCAGAACTTGGACCATAGGTTGAAAATGATAAATAAGTTGTTGGAGAAGGGGTAAAATAGAGGTGGGTGAGATATTAATATACTCAGGATGAGTTTTACTATGGTTGTGAGAGTAGATGTGAGATAAATAAATTTCATTATTGGCAATATCTGTTAAAGGAATGTAATCTTTTATATGTGTTTCCTCTAACAAAGCTACAAACATAATCTCATTAAAAACCACATCTTGATTCCTCACTATTTTCTTTCCAACTGGATACCACAAGTGAAAACGAAACTGATCTTCACCATAACCCATGAAGATATATTATTGTTCTTTGGAATCAAGTTTGTTCATCTTCTCCTTAGGAACATGAACAAAGGCCTAAAAGCCAAACACTTGGATGTGAGAGTAAGATACTCTCTTTCCCATCCACTCTTCATCTAGTATACTAAACTCTAGTTGAGAGGAAGGATTGCAATTAATCAAGTAAAAAATTAGGTTGCAATCTTCCACCAAGAATTCTTTTCTTAAACCCACATTAGAAAGCATACACCAATATTTCTCAAGAATAATTTGATTAATTATTTCCGCCACCCCATTCTCTTGAGGAGTGTATGGGACAACCTTAATCCTTCAAATACCATGATCTGCACAGAAATTATCAAACTCCAACAAATAAAATTCACCTCCATTATCTATCTTTAAACATTTGATTTTATGACCACTTTGATTTTCAACAAGTACTTTGAATTTTTTAAAGTTTGAGAACACTTTATATTTTTGAGAAAGCATATAAATTTAAAATTTCCTAGTAAAATCATCAAGGAAAGTAACAAAATAATTTGCACCTCCAAGAGAGATTACATCCCTAGGACCGAAGAAATCTGAGTGCACTAACTCCAATGGTGTTGTCTTCTTATCATGTCCATCCTTCAAGAAGTTGATCCACCTTTGTTTTACATGAAGTCAATGTTCGTAAAAATCTAATTTTGCGGATTGAAGACTCAGTAGTTGTTCTCGATTGAGCATAACGTCAAGGCCTTTCTTTCTCATTTGTCCTAATATTTGATGTCAAAGAGCCACATCATTTCCCACAGCACTCATAGCAACTCCCACCTCATTAACAGTTTCTACAATATAGAGGCTGCCAACTTCGTCTCATTTTGCAATCACCAAAGAACCTTTAGAGACTTTCCATGTGTCTATGGGAGTGATGAGAAAGCCTTTTGTATATAGCTAACTTACGAAAATTAGATTTCTCTTCAATTTGGGAACACAAAGTACTTCTTTTAGCAACCATTTGACTCCTCCAGCTAGCAGTAAAACAACATCACATTTTCCAACAATTTCACAAGTTTTTTTGTCACCCAAATAAACATGTCCAAAATTACCTTCTTGGTAATTTGTGAAAACCTTCGTGCAAGAAGAGAGATGAAATGAAGCACCATAATTGATTACCCACAAGTCTGATTTTATCTCACTTGTTGATAGTATTAGAATACCATCATCCTTATCATGAAGTTTGTTTTCTTCATTGTCCAACATCCGTTCTTGTGTCTTCTTGTATTCTCTACAATCCTTCTTGATATGACCAGCTTTCCCACAAAACCAAAAATCACATTGTCTACCTCGGGACTATGATCTTCTTACTAATTTAGACCTCCCATTTGATTTATTTATGCCTCTATTATGACTTCTTACCCTATTTTCGGTACTCAACATCGTTAAGGCTTCGCTGGTTAAAGACTCCATGTTCTTTCTTCTCACGTCTTTGCTGAGAAGAGTCGCTTAAAATTTATCAAAAAAATAGCTTCTTCGAGCTTAATGTTGTAGTGCTTATGGTTGTTACAACTCCATCTCAGATGTTTGGAAGAGAACATAGTAATATGACAGCCTTGTTTTCATCGTCTTGTGTCATGCCAACCAAATTTTCTTGGCTGATCAAGGTATTGAATTCATTAAGATCGTTTGACATGGCCTTATCTTCCCTCATCTTCAGTTTGTATAATCTCTTCATGATGAAGACTTTATTTGCAGCGGATGTCATTGTATATGTGGCTGAGAGCTTGTCTCATACCTCCTTTGTTGTCGCTTCATTTCCAACATTGTACAATACATTATCATTTAGAGAGAGAAAGATGTTTGCCTTGACATTTTCGTCAAGTGTTTCCCAATCTTTGTTACTCATCATACTAGGTTTCTTTGTTTTTCCCTCAAGAGCAAGTGAGAAACTTTGCTTAATCAGCAATGATTTCATCTGTATCTTCTATATATTGAAATTCTTCCCTGAGAATTTTTGTACCCTCGAATCTTCCATAGCTTTGAAAATTCTCTGCCAAATTCCCAATCAGCTGTTCAACCAGCTTTGATACCAATTGTTGAATTTGAAGAAATGAAGATAAAAACTGAATTGAAAAACAGAAACAGTAAACAAAACAGAACACACGAGATTTATCATGGTTTGGTAAAATTGCCTACATCCACACTGAGCAGAAGAAATTGTATGAAAACAAAATTACAATGAAATACAACAGCAGCAACTAATAAAAACTGTTCACTTAGCAAGAAGCCCAACAGCCAATACAGAGGAAAAGAGAAGTGTCGGTTGGCCTTCAACATTATACTGGACTCTCATGTACTAAAGGACTACAAACTTAAACAAATAAAATCACGACATCAACTGTAAGGTCTTCAGAATCCATCATAATCAAGAAATACTTACCACTTAGATACGGAATCAATACATAACACAGAATTCAGTAGTTTATAGTTATTGCATAATTCTTTAAAAACCTCGAAAGACCCCAGTTCAATTCTACAGTTAAATTACACCCAATTATTTCAATATTTAATCAATCCAAGCTTTCCGAACAAATAATTCTCACTGGCTATCCGAACTGATTACGAAGATGTTTCGAGACATCGGATCATTACACACCCGTTTCGTGTAGCAAAATAATGAACAAAATTAGCATTTCAATTAGCAGCAAAGGTTATCCGTTCAAAGCCTTATGTTGGCCCCGGTATGGATAAAAAGTTAGCCCCTGTAGATTTCTACATATTGTGTTAGTTCTGTAAGATGTTTTTCTAAGTTTTCGACAATGCTTGGGATATATGTTTCAAAACTATTTATTTAATTAATTGTAAAAAACAAAGGAATTATAGAACACGGAAATTATTACACTTCTTGATAACGGGATGAAATATCTACTGATCTAATGATCAGGGACTAAGAAATTAATTACATTCTACCCCTCCCTAAGGAGGTCTTAACAATTTGAAAGACCACTAAAAATAAAAGAAATCACATCCATATTCATGAAAAACTCTGCTTAACAATCTATTTTTACCTTCAGACAAGACTGCTATTATCATAAAAAAACTGCACATGCAGTGGCGGAATGGTAGAAGTTAAATACTCCTACAAAAAATCTGCTAGTCCAGTCATAGAACCAAGAAATTTAGCATGAGTTGGAGCCTGATAGCTCTAATCTATTAGGAAATCATGGAGAGGCTACTCTTAGGGCATCTCTTTCCAGGGATCCATAATTAATGAAAAGAAAATTATACACAAGAAAGCAAGCATACAAAGAAAACCCATCAAAACTGATGATGAAAAAAATCTAAACTATTTGCGAGCAGAGCAAGTAATTGAAATATTCTTGTAATGAAACTTAAGAAATATAAGTTTGAGAACTAATTATAAAACATTTTTTAACCCATCAAAAACTTATTTTTGGGTTCGTACATTATGAAACTACATACATGTTCAAAAGTAATTTCTCTCCTATACGAGAAACTAAGAGCCGCATGTTGTGAACCTCGAGAAAGACGAGTATCCTCGATTTCTCTCTAAACTGGTGGATCTGCAATAGACGAGGGTTTAGCAATAAAGGTGGGGTTATCATTCCCCGCCATTATGACAGCTACTCTCTCCATTTTATCACAGCCATGTCCCTCCATATCCTTCTTCTCCATCTCATTCTTCTCACTTGTTGAGTCATTTTCTTGGGCTCTGCATTGGGAGCACAATAAAAGAATCATAGCAAAAAGTATGAGTGCAATCATGACACCCATCCCAGCCATCAGATATGGAACAGGTGACCTCCATAGAGAATGGGTAGCGGCAGAGCTAATATTTCTCATTCTGATTGTTCAAACATAGACAAAGCTTCACAGGCCTTAATGTGGGCTTTATAGGTAAGGGATGTCCATACAAACAAATCCTATGGGTATGAGGTCAAGTTAATAGAAATCTCATCGTCCGTAACATTATTTATTGGATTGTGGCGTTTGGCAGCAGGAAAAGACAATAGTTGGTGTCACAGAAACTTCGTATTTGTTTCAGTATTAGTGGGGGACATGAATGTTTTGACATGTGTGGAAAGTGAAAATGGCGTGCAGTATGTTTTCTCCGCGTATGTAATATTCTAAGCATCAGTCCAATTGATTCAACTTCGCAATAAACCTGGGTCGGCCAGATAACGTGTAATCCATTAGTGTTAGAAAACGAACCAACGTGTCATAATCACCATACCTTTTTTTTCTTTAAAGATAAGCAAATAATGAAGCATTTCCATGACAATTCCATTGTATAGCCAATAACCATGTGGTTTTAGAAAAGTGGCATCGAATTCAGAGGAATGTGGGCTCAAGTTAATCATTCAATGAGGCCAAAAAGTAAACAAATGGGCGACTGTTTGTTATCGTTTAAGTTTCACCTTCAATGAGTGGGACGGATCATTGCGTATACGTTTTAACAATTGCCGTCACAATTCGTTTCACGTCTCAACTACTCCCGAATATGATTTTTCTTTACATTCTTGAGGCTTCTAATTGAAGATAGAGCAAAGATGATCCTATAAAATTCTATCATTAATTTCACTATTCTGATTAATTGTGTTGTATATTAATTTCCTTAGATCGCGATTTCATTTTGTTTTACGGAATCCTCGTGACTTTGGGTTGAATCCAACTTAGGACGTCGGCTGGAAGGTGAAGTACGCCCGCGGGTTTTCCACAGTTTGACTGTCCCCATCATTTTTATCTACACCATTAATCAAAAAAAGAACTTAAAGATAACATCCACTATGATAAAAACAAACATACGGTCCCCACCTATACGAATTGCTTTCTAGAGTTAGGAACCCAAAAACGCTAGGAGATCCATGGATTCCACGTCAAGGATAACTCACTTTTAAACATATTTATAGCGATTACAATTGGGATGCGCAAAGGCTGTTTTATTTGTTTGAATAACTTCATGCAATATATTGCATAAAGACAATGATTCTCGTTGGTACTCCCACCTGTTTTGTTAAATGCAAATTTTTTCCCTCAATGGAGGCATGCCTAGACATAAACAAAACGAAAGCATCGAACCTTTATCTTTTAGTTTTATTATATAGTTGTTGAAGAGAAAATCACTACTTTGTTTTTATTTTATTCTATTTTGTATAAATATTTTTTTATATATAATTGTAGCATAAAGTGTGGCTCCTTTGGGATGCTTTAGTCTATAATTGAACTTAAAGAATTTAATATTTTATATCTATAGTTGATAATATTTATAACTCTTCTTATCTATTTTTCTATCTAACCTAACACTTAATTATTAATAGTTCTTAGTTAAGAATTAGTCTAACTTAGTTCCTATCATTCATTCTATCCTAGATGAAACCACGCTTACAATTCTATTCCTTGGGGTTCAATGGTAGACATGGTCATATCTCAAATATTCAAATTTTAATTTTTTGGATTCCAAAGCTAACAATCTCTAGGTCAAGCAATTTCTTATCACCGTAGATGTCAAAAAACTAGTCTATGTGTAAAATGTTGTATTTTAATTTTTTTTCCCTTTGTGGAAAAGGTTGTGTATCTTAAGACTTCAACAAGTAGGACACTTTCACATCATGAGATAGAAATAACAAGTTACTAAAAGAATGTAAAATCCATCATTAAATATAAAAAAACTATAATGAAATTGTTGCTATGTGATGAACCTATTTTGAATGTTGAGAGATTTGGGGAGTGGGGGGGAATCACCATAACACTATAAACATTAAAAATTAATTTATGTTACCACCACAAGAAACAATGTGCAAGAAATAACTGAACTAGTAATACAAGAACACCAAGGTTTATACCTAGAAAACCCAAAGTGAGAAAAACCACAATGATCACTTTCTCACAAAGATGATTCACTAAAGTATATGATCTTATTTTAAAATATTAAGAACTCATTTCTCTATAAAATCAATCAGAGGCTCACTACCTATACAACGATGAATGTGAATATTGAAGAAGGCTCACTGCCTTATAATACAAACAAGAGCTCACTTCTCCAGACTTGCATACGAAGACTCACTATCTCAGATTAATTATTCTTCTTCAAAGTAGATATGAAAGCATTCACCTACAAATGCAGCTGATTTGCACAATTCTGTCTTCACAAGTAGTAACCTTATTACTACCTTTTATTATCTATTATTGTCATTGCAGTCTTCTTTTTATTGTTGAACTGGTTTTCACACTAAACTTGCTTCACATGTTACATGCATTTTTCCAAGGAACCAACTGACCTTAAATAGAAGATATATCATTGAAGATTGTAGTAAGGTCATCCAAACCAAAAAGGATATTGCAAATAAGTTCCATGTCGATCAAGACAAAAATGGTCGTTATAAAAAACATCAAAACCAAAGACCCGGATGGATAAGTAATAAATATTAAATAAATATGTCCCATATACCATGAACCCATCCAAAGAAGATATAAGCATTAAGTATAAGACCTAGACCTAAATTTGATATTTCAACAATCAATAAATATAGCACCCAAATCTAAAATTGAAAGGATGATCCATCATGAGAGAAAGATAAACCAAGAGCATGCCACACATGTCTTGATGCTAGATCCAAATTCAAGAGTACATCAACCAAGGATAAATCAAATGTGTAGAAGTAAACTACCAACTACCAATGGTAATTAGACCTCCACATGCTATGGTGAGATCTATATGCCACATCGGAAGCCATGTCAACATGCCACATTATATGCCATGTCAACATGACATGTTAGAATTTGTCACACCAAGTTATTAGATTAGATCGACAACTAGAAATATCAATAACTCATGATAATACAATCCCCAGAACATCAGGAACATATAACTGATAACCAAATAATTCCATAACCAAGGTCAAGTCTTAGATTCATCTGAATGAATAGAAATACAAAAATAACCCTAATTTCTAGAAGATAATTGCTTTGAAAAGAAAATTAACTTCTATAATGAAACTTTCAATTAGAATACAAAATAGTGATATAAGAGACATCCTATCCAAGAAGTCATCCAAAAATAAGAATATAATATAGGAGCACTATAGAACATTGTCTGCACATAAGCACAAGAAACATTAATGTCTTCTACTATTTTGAAATTATGCAAGCAACATGCATGTCTTCCACTATTCTGAGACAATATAGGATATATAAATGTCTTTCATTGTTCCATTCATGTCTTCTATTGTACATAAGGTATAATGTACATCATTTGAACCACAAAGCTTGAGGGAAGCTCATCAAGCACATTCAAAACATATTGAACACAATATTTGACATTAGTGACAACATAGGATAATAAACATCCATCAATATCCCCCTTTGTCATTAATGGAAAATAGCCACCAATAATATCAACTATATTATCTTTCTCCCCCTTTTAAAAAAAAGGATAATGGCCAAGAAAATTTATATCATTACTTCTAAGGTAACCACCATCAGCTTAGAAATCTCCTCCTAAACATATGCACCATTTTTTTGTACTAATTTAGATAGAGAAAGTGGAAATCACCCCAAGCATTTCAGGAGATACTAAAAATTCTAAAAATATGATAGAGACTGTCTCCATAATTAATAATCAATAGATAAAACCAGTTCTATGGATTCATTACTATCTTAATATGCTCTTCTCTTTTCTTTGAATATTCCTAAACAATAGATCTTATAGTATCACCATGAGTTATCAAATCAACCTTCTCTAAGTGATAGAAAGTCCTATTTTATTTTAACTAGTCAGTAGAGAAGTAGTCCCACAAATTTATCAATTGATGAAGAATATCACTATTATTCAAATGTTTCTTAATTTTCAAACCACCAATTACATAATACTTCCAATTAATATAAAATAAATATTTATTGTCCAAAAAAGAACTATTCTGGACCACAAATTATTAAACTTGTATTTTGGTAAATATTCATACTTCATGAACCTGTTGAAAAGATTTCTAGTCTCCAGCCTTGAGGAGGGAAACATATGGAAACTCCCCCTTAGACATTTCAATCTGAGTCATTTGATAGACGAGGAAAAAATATATAGAATGGATGTTCAACCACCACTAGTTACACCCTCTATATTCTACAAAACAATATATATAATTTCTTTCTCTTGAATTCTCTACAACAGTTAAGCAATCATCTTCTTCTACAAAATTGCAGATTTTAGAAATATGTCTCGTCATGTTGCATCTATAGAAAATAAAGCTACCCTTGTAAAATATTGCAATATAACCCTCCTTGTTATATTTATAATAGATCATACCTTTTGTGTTCACTTTCGTGGCTTCATTATTCCTGACATTGATATTTATACTACATTCCATTTTTTGTGCCCATATACATTACGACCATAGCAGTAGCCATTAAAATTCCTAACATTTTGATTCTCATTTATTCTAGTATAACTAATTTTTCTTCTACATTGAACATCCTTTCTTGTCATACTACTACAGTCATTGACTCTATGTCCTACACTTTTGTAATAGAAATAAATATCATCAAAGATAGAGTACCTAGAGGAAATAGAAGGGGATCTCTAATTCATCATCCTTCTTTGTCACTTACCTATCCTTTAAATTTTTTTATTTTTCTTTTTCTTCTAATTTCATGGATTCTTCTGCTTCTCATCTCATGAATTCTTCTTGTCCTTCTTCTTCATCTAATTTTCTCATTCTTCATTTTTTAGCCGCCTTTGGTTATCCTATTTTTGGTTTTGTATATTTTTTTTATCTTCTTCCTATTGTTATTGATTTATCATTTTCCTTTTATTTGCCTCTTGTTTCTTGAAGCCTTCTTCATTTTTTTAATTAATCATATTTTTTTCATGTTCATGCTTCTAATCAATCAAATTATCGTTCTCATTCTCTATTTTTTATTCTACTATAATGTAATCTATATCCTTTTTGTCTTCTTCTTTAATTAGTTCCACTATCTTCTTTAGATCTAATATATCATCAATGATTTTATCTTGCTTTTTTTCTACCATAATCCATTCTTCTTGTATTATATTTTTAGATTCAAACTTTATTTCTTCAGTGTCTTTTGATAGAACATGTTCTTCTTGATCAACTACCATTTCTGTATAACCTCCCAATATATTATTATATTTCTTGATAGAACATTTTAAAAATCATGATTTCTACTCTTGCCATCAATTGAAATGGTTCATGTATAATCCAAAAAATTTAGCACCAATAATTGGATGTCTTTTAGGACCTATTGACCCCATTTTGGTGACTTCAAGATTTGACTATTGGTTTTTCCCGTTTGTCCTTTATTCTCAACTCCTTTTTCACATCTCCTCATGGGTCTCCACCCTGTCCTAGGTATTTTTACCTAGGGGTATAGTCAAAGTTTCACTACACCCCTAGGGGTGAGCTCTAACTTCTAGTTCACCCCCTATTGGTTTGTCTTTATTGGGCCTAGAGCCCAATATTGAGACTATTCTTCCTATCTCTTTCCCATTTCTTTTCTATCTTGGCCTTCTCGCATTTGAATCTCAAAATAGGTATAAAATGAAGTTCTATCCCCTCATTTTTTATGTACAGGGATTGAGAATCTAGAGCTTTTCCTCACTCCAAGGTGCTTATTTTACTAACCCAACCATCCAATGGTTGTTCTTTGTTGAATCTTCCTTCAATTAGGATCTCCAAGACCCTCTCTACCAACTTCTCCTCCAAGGTATAGTTGGTTTTTAGAAGACTCTAAGATTTATAAGCTTAAGTAGTCCAACTAGTTAACCAAAATCCTAGTTTTATTAGGATCTTACCACATATTCACAAAGAATCTTAACACACTTCTTGACCCATTATTTGTCATTCTGCACTCATTCCAATACTCCAAGACTCTTTAGCAATCTATTTGATCATTATTTCACTAGGAGGCCTAATTGCTTAATTCCTAGTAGGTCTATTTCCCCCAATTTTGGCCAAATGCTTTCAAAATCTACAAATGAATCCAAAAAAAAACTTGAAAATATTCAAGACATCACCCAACACTATCAAAATCCAAAACCTTGACCACAAAAAGCACCCAAAACCCTAGTCTCTTGCCGGCCCTAGATTATAGCCTATTAATTAGGCATCTCGACCAGTCAGCATGAATAATTGTTAAACTTGTCCCCAATCTCCGATTCACCTCCTTCCACCTCCAAATCCTTTTAGGAGACTATGTATTTCCCAAAAGGTCATTGGTGCTTGATCAAATCCTTTCTTCTCCCCGTCCTGGCTCACTCAGATTCACCAGTCAGCCATAGGGTTTCACTTTTGGCCTAGGAAATCAATTGAAACACCAAGAAAAGAAACCAAAATTGTATCTACAGACTCTAACCCTACTTCCCCCATGGTTTTAGTTAATTCCACTATAGGGTTCTTAGGTTAGAGCCATTTCTAGCTAGGTAACACTGTATTGTATCTGTCAGACCAGTGACCTATAAAATCCCCTAACTTTACACTATAAACACTTGAAATAAAACTATCTACTTAACATGAAAGCTGAAAGGAAATACTATACTTCCATGGAGCCCGATCACCTATGCCAATCCATACACATCTATACAATAGCAAAGATACAGTGCAAATTACTAAAATACAGATACAGTCATCCGTACAAGGGTGTCAGAAGTAAATGTTTCAATCCAAAGTCTCATTAACCTTATCAAAATATTGAATCCATACTCATATCCTGAGCATGGGGTAGTTATAACCAATCTAACTACATTTTGTAAATTCTTGCAAAATTTTCTCGAGCAAGTTTCCCAAGTTGCTAGCAACATTTTGTGTTTTGAGCATTTTGACCTTGTTTGTAAACTTGATGATTGATGTTGACTTCTAAGGCCCTAAATAGGACATGTAGGGTCCTAAAACACACCTCTAACCCATATTGCACTAAAATGGAAACCTTACACTATTTGAAGCCAAAATGACCCAAAACACCTAATGAGCACTAGGCTCTTACAAGCATGAAGTTAAACTATCATTGCATCCAACCCCTTGGGTATTATTATAACACACACACAACACCTAAAAAAACCTTAAAAAATACTAAAATATCAAATAGGGAGGTTCCCTGCACCATACTCCCCTGGACAAAATAACTCAAGTCCCTTGGTTTAGGAGGTCTTCAATGGTGACCCCATGTTTCAGAATTTCCAGCTCAGTCATCCAAAAGGCCTTAGCTTTAGGTAGTCCCTACCATTTAATGAGGTAATCCTTATAGTTACCTTTCCTTGTCCTCTTTACCACTTTAGAATCTAATACACTTTCCAATTTTAGTGGCATTGGGGTAGGTAAGTCTTTCACCCAATCAACATCCTCCAAATCTGCAAGTGTAGATGGACCTATGTCTAGAGATGATACCTTATAAGGTTACAAGTCACAAACATTGAAAATGGGTGAAATCCCTAAATTCAGAGGCAACTCCACTTCATAGGCATTCTTTCCATACTTACCCAAAATCTTTAGTGGCCCTATATTGTTCATGAGTAGTTTAGTTGGTCGGCCTATGGGTACCCTCTCCTTCCTGAGGTAGGAAAGTACTAGATCCCCAACCTTGAACTGCAAGTCTCTTCTGGTTTGATCATCTTCAATTTTGTACTTCTCTACTTACTTTTGTAAAGTCTTATTGACTTGATCATGCAGCTCCTTCATTTATTCAGCAAATGACTATCCTTGAGCACTCCTCTTGTCCTTCAAACTAAGATCCCTCAGCTCCAATATCCCTCTAGGATTGACCCGATATACTATTTCAAAGGGTCGTCTACCATTACTCCTATTGATGGATTCATTATATGCAAATTATGCCTGCCCAATGATGTGATCCCATGACTGTCCATGTTGTTTTGTCAAACACCTTAACAAGTTCCCAAGTAACCTATTCACTACCTCTGTTTGTCCATCTGATTGTGGATGGTAGGCTAAAGAGAAAGACAAGTTTTTCCAAGAATCTTCCATAGGGTCCTCCAAAAGTGACCCACAAACTTACTATCTCTGTCACTTACAATATTCAGTTGCAATCCATGTATCCTCACAATGTCCCTAAAGAATAGACCTGTAATTTGAGAAGCATCATTTGTTTTCTTGCATAGAATGAAGTGGTCCATTTTTCTAAAATGGTCCACTACCACAAATACATTGTCATGACCCCTAGGTGTCTTTGGTAACCCCAAAACAAAGTCCATACTAAGACACTCCCAGGGCCTTTAGGGTATGATAGGGGTTGGTATAACCCACTGTTTCTACATTGTTCTTTTACCCTCTAACAAATATGACATTTTCCTACAAATCTCCTCACATCTGATTGTAACTTAGGCCAGTAGTAGTGCCTATTCACTTTCTCCAAAGTCTTATCCACTCCAAAGTGCCCCCCCCCCAAGTTGCCTCGGTGTTTCTCCTTCACAATATTTTCCCTCATTTAGCATTGAGGAATACACATAAGGTGACCTTTAAACAATAGGCCTTCCTGCAATACAAAATCAATGAAATCCACCTTGAAACCCTACTGAAACTTGACACATGCTTCATAGGCTTCTCTAGAATCCTTGTCCTCCTTTTAGAGATCCTTCGAATCATCCATCCTTACACTTTGTAATTGTATCTCCTGTATTGTGAGTACTCTTCTGCTAAGAGCATCTGCAACCTTGTTTCTAACCCCCTTCTTGTGCTTTATGACAAATGTATAAGCCTGCAATGATTCTACCCACTTCAAGTGCCTCTGATTCAGTTTTTCTTGTCCATTCAAGAAACTTAGAGCATAGTTATCAGTGTAGACCACAAACTCCCTAGGTAATAGGTAGTGTCTACACTTCTTAAGGGTTTATATCATGGCATATAACTCCAAATCATAGGTGGATTACTTTTGTTCAGCCTCATTCCAATTTTCAGAGAAGAAAGCCACAGGGTGTCTTTCTTGGCTTAGCACTGCTCCAATAGCCAACTTACTAGCATCACACTCTACCACAAAGAGTTGATTGGAGTTATGAAACCTAAGAGTAGGTAGCTCTGCAATCCTTTTCTTTAACATTTCAAACCCTTGGTTTTCTACCACAGTCCATTCAAACTTACATTTGATTCCACCTTTTATGGTGTTAAGTATAGGGGCACACACATGACTAAAATTCTCACAAATTTCCTATATTAGGAGGCCAATCCATGGAAAATCATAACATCTTGTATGGACCTAGGTGTATGCCATTCCAAAATGGACTTAACTTTATCAGGGTCCATCTTCATACACCCATTAGAAACCATAAAATAAAGGTAAACTAGTTCAGTTTTGAGAAACTCGCACTTTTCTTGATTGATCATTAACTTCTCTTGATGTAGCTTCCTTAAGACCATTTCCAAACACTTCATGTGCTCCTCCTTGGACCTGCTAAAGATCAATATATCATCAAGGTAAACTATAAAAAACTTACCAATGAACTCTGCTAGCACTTCATTCATGAGCCTCATGAATGTGCTAGGTGCATTACTTAGACCAAAGGGAATTACTAGCAACTCAAACAGCCCTTCATTGGTCTTAAAGGCTGTCTTCCACTCATTATTAGGCCTCACTCTTATCTTATGATGCCCTGATTTCAAATCCACCTTTGAAAAGTAGCAAGAACCTCCTAAGTTGTCCATCAAATCTTCTATCCGGGGCATTGGGAACCTATATCTAATTGTGATCTTGTTTATAGCCCTATATTATATACACATCCTCCATTTTCCATCCTTCTTAGGTGCAAGTACTATTGGCATAGCACAAGGGATTAAACTCTTCCTTATCAACCCCTTATCCAACAAATCTTGAATTTGTTTTTCTATCTCTGCATTTTGACTTGGTGTCATCTTATATGCTACTTTGTTTGGCAAATTTGCTCCAACAATGAGGTCAATCTAATGACTCACATCCATCATAGGTGGTAATGCACTTGGAAAACCATTATATACTATGTCATGGTATCTCTCCAACAATGCTTGTATCTCTGGTGGCAAACTGACTTTCTCCTTAGTCTCCTCCTTTGGTTTTATCACTACTGCACAACAGACTCCTTTCTCCTTCTTCATGGCCTTCAAAAACTCCTTCCCACTCAATAACATCACACTTGTCCCCACATATCTCTCCTCATTAGTCTCTGGTAAAGGATCCATCTAAAACTTCTTCCCCAACTTGTGATCACATAACTATTCTTTTCCCCATCATGCATTTCTTTTACATCATACTGCCATGGACATCCTCGAAGTAGATGGCATGCATCCATAGGAAGTATGTCACATAGGAATTTGTCCTTATACTCTCCAATCTCAAACTCCACCAAAGTTTGTTCATCCACCATTATTTGTTGATTGTTATTCAACAATGAAACCTTATAGGGTGTGGTATGAGGTATCCTCCTTAGTCTCAATTTGTCCACCATCTCTGTGGATACTATATTCCCAATGGATCTAGAGTCCACTATCACTTTGTAGATCTTCCCATGAGACCTGGAAGTTGTTTTGAACAAGTTTTTCCTTTGACGTGGCTCTATAGTGCTAGGCACTTTCAACAAAGTTCTCCTTGACATCAAGTTGTCTCCATCCAATACTGGCCCTGCCTTGGAGATGCAACAATTAAAACTTTTTGTGTCATCCTCCTATACTAATTGATTCCTTCTATCCCCCATTGAAGATGAAGAAGTCTTTTCAGGACACCTACCCTTTTTGTGACCCACTTGGTTGTAGTTATAGAATCTTCTAGTGAAGATTGAATTGGATCTTCCTTGGGATTGAAATCTTCCCCTAGGAGGCCCTCTTCCTCTATAACCCCTCTCTTAAAGGATCCCCTAAACTGATTTCCCCCACTGTTATCCATATATTGATTATCTTCTTGTGTATTAGGGCTTTTTCCCCTACCAAAGTTGCTTCTTCCTCTTTGGAACCCCCTATTATTGTTGTCACCTCTTCCCCTTTGATGGAAATCATTCCTCCTTCTACCCTTATCCTCTTCTCTTAAGGAAAATTGGAAATAATTATGCATACTATCAGGAGCCATCATGTTGATCTCATCTTGTATCCCTTTCCTTAGCCCATTGAGATACCTATCCAGTTTCTCCATTTCTTCTTCTTGTCTTCTAGCTCGTAGGCTCAACTTGTGGAACTCCTCGGTATAAGAACTCACTATCATCTCCTTCTATCTTAAGTTCTCCAACTTTTGGTACATTTTGATTTCATAATCAGTAGGCAATAATTGATCCCTCAATCTGATTTTCATCCTCTCCCAAGAAACAATATTTTTCTTTCCACTACTTTGGTATGTGCAGGATCATGGTATGCCAAAAAGTGGCGATGTGAAAAGAAGTCCTGATTGGTAGACTTATTGAAAAACAACTATAACTTTCAAATGGTTTAATATTTTTTGATATCTCCAACATATGTCACATTCTATGATTCACCTAACACAAGGAAAAAATAAAAAAATTCAATTTGATAAATTTTAGACTAAGTTAAGGTGGTCAGACACAAGAGCTTTTATATTTTGGAAAATTTTTAGAATAAAAATCATAATTAATTATTTACTTGGAAAAAAATTACAAAAAAATACCCATCACATCAGCACATGAGTCTACTACTTATATATAGAATCTAGTTAAAAAATTATTATCATTTGATTGTGTTTAAGGTGGTTAGACATACACCTACTTCTTATCTTTTTAGTCTTGGTTGATAGACTGGTTGAAAAAAAACTATAAATTTCAAATGGTATAACATTTTTGAAATCTGAAACTTGAGTCACATTCTATTATTTACCTACTACAATAAAAAAAAATTAAAATTTTTCAATTTGATGAAGCTTAGACTAAGTTAGGGTGGTCAGACACGAGATTTTGTATATTCTGGAAAAGTTTTAGTAGAAAAATCATTATTAATTATTTACTAGGAAAAAAATTACAAAAAATATGTGTCACATCCAAACATGAATCTACTACATATATCTAGAATCTTGTAAAAATATATTATCATTTGATTGTTTTTATGTTGGTCAGACATACACCTACTTCTTATATTTTTCCTGAAATTTTCATACTACCGCATTGAAATTTGAAATTTTTACCATATAGAATAATTTTTTTTTTAAAAAGGGCTAGTATCTTAGAAACGAAATTCAATTTTCTAAAGATTCTCTTGTTACATATTTTTAATATAAGATTAATAATATGTTCAAATTTTTATGTGAACTTGCCTAACCTTGATTTTCTGAATTTTCATTGCCACTTAAGGTCCTGTTTGGCATACCATGATCCTGCACATACCCTCTTACCCTATCATCCTGCATCATATTCCACCACACCAATGTAGATCCCTTTATTCTAGCCTTAGCATAGCTGACTCTCTTCTCCTTTGAGACTTCTTTGTAATCAAATTGGTTGTCAATAGATTCAATCCAATCCAACAACTCTTCTCCATTCAGGCTGCCACAGTAATATGGTATGTGTTCCATGCTATCCTTTTTTAAAGACTTGAAGGAATCTAAGAATACCTTTTGTTCTTTTTCCATCTCAGGTTTTTTCCCTTCGTCTGATGATTCTTTCGTCTGACTTTTATCATCCCCATCACTCTCATCTCCCCATTCTGTGATATTTTTGCCTTTTGTCTCGGACACACTAGCCTTCTCCAAGAGGCCCTAAACCAATTCCATTATGGAATCCCTACTCATTTCCTTAGGAGGAATGCTTTCTACCTCTTGACTCTCTTCCACTTTAGACATATACAATCTTCAAGAAAATATGGCTTTGATACCACCCGATGCAGAGGGATTGACAATCTAGAGCTTTTCCTCACTCCAAGGTGCTTATTTGACTAACCCAACCATCCAATGGTTGTTATTTGTTGGATCTTCCTTCAATTAGGATCTCCAAGACCCTCTCTACCAACTTATCCTCCAAGGTATAGTTGGTTTTTAGAAGACTCCAAGATTTCTAAGCTTAACTAGTCCAACTAGTTAACCAAAAGCCTAGTTTCCTCAACTAGAACTCCACCTAGAATGCCAATCCTCTGCCTAGGATCTTCCCACACATTCAAAAAGAATCTTAACACACTTCTTGACCCATTATTGGTCATTCTGCGTTCATTCCAAAAGTCTAGGACTCTTTACCAATCTATTTGGTCATTATTTCACTACGAGGCCTAATTGCACAATTCCTAGTAGGTCTATTTCCACTGATTTTGGCCAAATGCTCCAAAAATATCCAAATGACTCCACAAAAAAACTTGAAAATATTCAATAAATCACCCAAAACTATCAGAATAAAAAACCATGACCTCTAAAAGCACCCAAAACCCTAGTCTCTTCCAGGCCCTAGATTATAACCTATTAATTAGGCCTTTGGACCAGTTAGCATGAATAATTGTTAAAATTGTCCCCAATCTTTCATTCACCTCCTTTTGCCTCTGAATCCTTTTAGGATACTATCTATTGCATCTAAAAATTCCACTAAGTCTTTCCCAAAAGGTCATGGGTTCTCGATCAAATCCTTTCTTCTCCCTGTCCTGGCTCACCTAGATTCACCAATCAGTCACAGGGTTTCCCTTTTGGCCTTATGAAATAAATTGAAACAACAAGAAAAGAAACCAAAATCCTATCTATAGACTCTAACCCTACTTCCCCCATGGTTTCAGTCAATTCCACTAGAGGGTTCTTAGGTTAGAGCCATTTCTAGCTAGGTAACACTGTATTGTCTCGGTCAAACCAGTCACCTATAAAATCCCCTAACTTTACACTACAAACACTTGAAATAAAAATATCTATTGAACATGAAAGCTGAAAGGAAACACTACACTTCCATGGAGCCCGATCACCTATGACAATCCGTACACAGCCGTCCATTAGAAAAGATACAGTGTAAATTACTGAAATGCAGATACATTCATCTATATAGGGGTGTTAGAAGTAAATATTTCAATCCAAAATATCATTAACCTTATCCAAACATAGAAGCCATGCTCATATCCCTAACATGGGTTATTTACAACCAATCTAACTACATTTTTCAAATTCTTGCAAAAGTTGCTCGAGCAACTTTTCAAAGTTGCTAGCAACATTTTGTGTTTTGAGCATTTTGACGTTGCTTGTCAACTTGATGATTGATGTTGACTTATAAGACCCTAAATAGGATATGTAGGGTCCTAAAACACACCTCTAACCCATATTGCACTAAAACGGCAACTTCACACTATTTGAAGCCAAAATGACCCAAAACACCTAATGAGCACTAAGGCTCTTACAAGCATAAAGTTAAACTATCATTGCATCCAACCCCTTGGGTATTATTCTAACACACACATAAAACTTAAAAAAACCTTAAACAACACTAAAACATCAAATAGGGAGGTGCACTACATGGATTTTTCAACATACATTAAGAACCATAATGATATGATCAAGCAATTGTGCTAAGATTATGCAAGCATAAGCATTCAAGTTGTGAAGAAAATGCATCCATCCAAGGTCTACATGTCTTCTTTGTAGATCCATTCAATAAAGTCAATCTCCTTTCTTTGATGCAAGATTTCTCCACCATAATTTCCAAGTAGAGAGCTTCTAAACTGGTTCAAGGAGGTGCATTCCATTCTTCTTCAAGTGGCATAACTACATTCATGATATAGAGACATGATTATTATGGATCTTATATATGGGTGAGGACATCATTGATCTTCCTACATATCCATTCCAAGTTTAAATGCAAATATATTCATTATATTTTATGATTGCTACATCTATTCATGATGGTTTTACACAAGGTAAATCAAACATTTACCTTTCTTTCCTTTCCATATTTGTATTTATATATCAATTTCAAGGTTAATTCCCAAACCAAAGCTTTACCAAGATAAGTCCCCTTCCAAAAACAATTTCTTTTTTGTTTGTGTAGGAACAGGTTTCAGGATCTGGAAAATTGGATTAGGACATTTACATATCAATTTCAATGTTAATTCCTAAATCAATGCTTGACCAAGGCAATTCCCCTTCCACAAACAATTTCCCTTTTTGTGTGTGCAGGAACAAGTTTCAAGATCTGCAAAATTAGATTCAGGCATTTTTGGGGTTATCATAAAGATTAGAATTAGAAAGTAAAAAATTACAAACTAAGGGGTATAGTCAAATCTTGATTTGTACCTAAAAATTTGACTTATTCCTGGAGGCCTCATATTTTCACAGTCAGAAGTTAGAGGTACCAGGGTCCCAAATCTAGAATAATTTTAGTTTGTGACATCTCTATGACTATAAATTACACTTTAAAGGAATATATCCTCCTAATTCATTTCAAGGCGCACAAATCCTTCTGCAATATTGCATTTACTTTAAACTCTACCATTGCATCATTCATCTTTAGTTACTTTTTAGATTTGTACTTTCTCATTAATCAATTAGTCAAATTTCTTAATTTCTTACTAGCGGAAATAGGTCTTACCCTCCTCCCTTTGCATCTATATGTTTCATCTTCACCCTTCATCTTGGGTGTGCTAATCATGCTTTGATAGAAAAAGGTTGGGTTTGTCTATTTACCAACTATATAGGCCCCCTACCCACACACAAAAAAGGAATTTTGTGAGTGATATCTACCTTAGTATGGCTCACCATTTTTACCTATACATTTTGGTGAACCCAATGCTTTTGTGTATATTATCTTTTGATTTTATAGCTGTATGATATTTACATTATATGCTTCAATTCACCCCTATACATTTATGTGAACATAATTCTTTCATGCATATTATCTTTTGATTTGATAATTGGATAATCTTTACATTATATGCTTGAGTTCTACCCTATACATCCTAGTGAACCTGTCGTATCATACCTTATTTTAATGTAATTTTTGGACTTTTTTTGTGTGAAGCTTTTATGCATTTGATATCTAGGTCACAGTTTTATATGTTCACATCATAGTTCTACAATTTATGCCTTTTGATATCTCCTTAGAAAAACAACACATTAATTCTTTTAATCTTTTTTTTGATGAATAGAGGCCTTCACTATTAATAAAAATATTAAAGTACAAATTTCACAAAAAAGGGCCGGGGGCAGAAATTCACCCCGCAAGTTCACACGGCACCTAGGCCGGATACAATCAACTATTCATCAAAAAACATATAAAACTAGAACCCCTCAGGCTGCGAGAGCAGTAGCAGATCTTAAAATGTGATTAGATCTGCATTACTATTGTGATCTCCTAGTTTTAATCAAGGATATTTTGCATTTCCCTCTCATTCATTTCTTGCATGAGCATTGTTACATTCATTCCTTCATATAGTATTCCACTTAGGAGAAGCTTTAAACATATTGGTTCCTTTAATTCCAAGCCTTCTTTATTTCTAAATGTTGGTGAGGCTAGCATGCATAACCATGAACTTCCCCCATCTCTTAAGAAAAATTCTTCCCACTCTTCTCATGATGAAGAGGAAGCCTTAAGAGTTTCTCCTAATAAAATCCAAAATCTCTCCATGAAACATGAACAAATTTTAACATTGGTTAAGTTGAGACCATTCTAATCCTAAAGCTTTAACCTTGATTGGTGGTTTAAATAAATAGATCCAAAATTATGAACATGGTATTGATTTCCTTTGCTCCTTATCCCAAATTTTTTTATACCAATGTTAAGCCCATTCAAGAAGCTTCTCAAGAGATAGGATACACCAAAACTCCTCCTAGTGTTGAAATTTCCTATCCTATTCCCACTACAATTGCCTCTATTTCTACTTATGCTTGACATATCATCACAACTTCCTTTTAACCTTCAAATCCTATTCATATGAGCCTTCCTAATCGCATTATTCCTGTTTTTCCTTCAATTATTCCAAGTGTTTCATTGCCTATAACCATGCCCACTTATCATAGTGTGCCCTTTTCATATCCCACAATTCTCTCTATGTCCAACAATATTCCAAACACTTCCAACACATATCTTCCTAAAATTCATTCTAATGATCCAACCACTAACAATCTAGCTTAAACTATGTCTTCTTTACAACAACAACTTGCTTGTCTAACACAATCCAAATTTAACATTCCTACACATGACATTGTTAGTCCTTTGTCTTTAGATATCATTTGTTTCATGATCCCACACTAAATTCAGATTCCTCATCTTGAGACTTATAATGATAAGGGTGATCCTTTGACTCATTTCAAATATTCCAAACATTGTGTAGTGATTTCTCTCACGATCAAAGTTTTATGAGAAATTTGTTTACTAGTACCTTCCATGATAACGCCTTACAATTATTTTTTTATCACCCCCTTATTCCACTGATTCTTTTCACAAGCTGACTAACACTTTTATTCAATAATTTCAAAACAACATTGGTCGTAAAATCTTCTTAACTAGTTTATTGCATTGTAAAATAGGTGTTAAAGAAAAAGTGAATTATTTTATTGGTAGATTTAAGAATTTTTCTGCTCAAATTTCTTATCCTATGCCTGATAATCACATTCAAGGTATTTTTATTTCTAATTTACAAAAATACATTAGAGATAAGATTCCACTTTCTGAATTCTCTTCCTTTACTCAACTTTGTGCAGTGCTTCATAATAATCAAATTCAAGTGAGTCAATTTCGAGTGACACTCCAATGGCTCTTCTTGATAAGAGTGATGCTTCCTTTGATAATTCAAAAAAAAACTTCATAAAAATTAATACATCCAACAATGTTGACGAATAGGTGGCAACAACATCCAAAGGTGTGGCTCCTTTGTCATCTTATTTTAAACCATCTCATAATTTTACACAACTTTATGAATCTTTACATAATGTGATGTTGAAGTAGATTAATACTTAAATATTAAAAATTTCTCTTATGAAACAAATTTATCCTCCCAAACCTTTTCCAAAGTCCTTTGATCAAAAAGCATTTCTCCAATGCCATCATCAGCCTAGACATGATACTGAAAAATGTTTTCGTTGGAAATCATAGATACAAGACCTTATTGATTTCAATTGTATATCTATTGAAGGTATTATTGATAAAGGAAAAAAATATATCACCTACCTAATGGAAGTGTAATATGGGAAATTAGTAACTGAGAGGGGGGTGAATCAGATCTATAAAACTTCTAACAATTCTTAACTAACTGATTCAACCATGTATTCATAAACATAAACTGAAATGTTGTAAATATTTAACATATAATCATGAACACATAACACAAAGACTTGGTAACCCAGAAACCCTTGAAGGTAAAACTAGGGTGGGGATGACACCCACAAATTATCACTACTGCAGTAATAAAGTGTGTCTGTTAGGGCTACAAATTTTTATCACTTTTGATGATCTACCCTATGATGGGTCTACCCTATTAAGAGATTTCATACTTATACAATCTACTTTGTTAAAGGAATTAAACTTACAAAAAAGTAAGCACTCAGTTAAGAGAATTAAAAAGGCCTGTTAAGACTACTTTGTTAAGAGAATTACCCTGATTCACTTGCTAGAATGTATCAGTACCTGATCCTTCAGTCTACACTACAAATACTGATAAAAGAAATCTTGTTTCTAACTCTTAACTAAACTCTCAATATGATTTATCCCTATTCTTATATCCACTAGTATGCTCTGTCACCCTGTCTGGGCAATGCTTCAGATATGCATATACTTCTGATCTCTTCTCTTCACATTCACATCCAAACATACATGCTTACACACACCTCTATCTCGCTCCTAATTAGGGTTTGAATCATCCCATAATTAGATTATCCAAATTAAGATCAACCATCTAGATCTATCATCATTTGTTGCTTAGGAATCCCTAATTTTTATTGGTTGCATGGCTTTCACAGGTATCCACAATCATAAAATAATACATAATTAATGCATTAAATCTCTATATATTATAATTAAATGCTCATATAAGTTGGCCAAAATAGTTTACCTTGGTTTTTGTGTCATCCCAAAAACATATAAAAAATGTTTTTTGCTTGGCAAAACAAAATACTTGTGCTCAGTCAATATTGTGTCACTCAGAATAGTTGTATGTTGTCACACAACATTAACTCTTCTATGCAACTCGACAATGATTCTGCTAGGAATCCATTGAGTACTCGATGACCTTTGACTTTATTGGGAGTAACTATTGCTTGGTCTCAGCCTTAGTGATATGGCTCTGTCACAGTGATGACCAACCAACCTGCCTTGAATATGACTAAGTGTGGGACACTAATAGACAACAAGACTTAGAGATCAAAAATCACCCACTTTGTCATTAGTGGAAAAAACACTTTGTCATGTCTCTTAAGTCATTCAAAAAATATAGTACTCAAAATAATTCAAAATTTAGAACTCCCCCAAGGATTCTAACTCGGTCTTTCTCGATAAAGACATCACTATATACATATAATATGTATATACATACTTATATTTTCCCTACTGAATCTATGATAATCCCCCTTTTTTTGTCACTCTTGTGATCATTCTCTCCTAGGGTTGTTGGGGTCAAACCATACTTATGGGTGAAAGCACAAAGTTGGGTGCCAATTTTGTGGAAGTCTGTAGCCAATTCCGTGGAATTTCGCACCCGTGTTTTTAGAAATGGGTGCCCGTTATGATTCATGTGCCTGAGCTGTAAATATAAAATGGGTGCTCATTTTGGTTTGGGTGCCTAGACCAAAACGGGCACCCCTTTTGTAAAAAATAGGTGCTCATTTTTTAAAAGTATTTAATTTTATTTTTAAACCCTTTTGCAAGTCATTTTCACAACTTGCAAAACGGAATCATGTTTTGTTGTAGATGGGTTCCCATTTTGAGAGCTACCGCTACCCCCTTGCTATTTTTTTTTGAGTCCAGGTACATATCATTGTTTTTTATTTATTTTTTTATTATTTTTTTCATTAAAAATGTAATTTGTTGTAGTTTTTAATTAGTTTAATGTTAAAAAATGTATCATGTTTATTGTTTAATGTTTAAAGTTTTTTTTAATAGGATTAAAATAAATTGTTATGTTTAGTTTTATTTTAATTTGTAAATTATTGTAGAAGACAACAAAACTTTCAAAACTTAGTTAATCCTATGTAGAAAACTAAAACCTAAACCTAAACCTAACCACAACTGAAACAAGAAACCCTAGGTAGAAAAATAAAACCTAAACATAACTGAAACAAGATTGTAATCCCTACGTAGAAAACAAAAATGTAAACCTAGACACAATTGAAAACAAATTTGTAAACCCTAGGTCTAGAAAATAAACAATAATCTCTCTCTCTCTCTTAGAACTATTTTAATATTTAATGTTTAATACGTATTATGTTTAATGTTTGAAGTTTGTGTTTTTAATAGAATAACAGTAAATTACATTATGTTTAGTTTTATTTTACTTTGTAAATTATTGTAGAAAACAATAATACTTTCAAAACTTAAAACCCTAGGTAGAAAACCTAAACCTAAACCTAAACACAACTGAAACAAGAAATCATAGGTAGAAAATAATTTAAATGTAAACCTAGACACAACTGAAAACAAAATTGCAAACTCTAGATCCAAAAAATAAACAATAATCTCTCTCTCTCTCTCTCTCTCTCTCTCTCTCTCTCACACACACACACACACACACACACATAAAAGACCAAATAAGATCTAATACCTAATAATAAGACCTAATAGAACTCTTAAGACATAATAGAACTGGAATTAAGACCTAACATGTGACTAATAAGACCAATTAGGACCTATTACTTGACCAATTAAGACTAATTAAGACCCAGTGGGAACTAATAGGACACTTAAGACCCAATAAGACCACTTAAGAACTAACATGACTAATTTAAGACCTAAGAGAGCCTATAAGACCTAGATTAGGACCTAATAAGACCAATAATACCTAATAGGACCTATAAGACCTATCAAGACCTAATATGCAAGTTAATAAGACCTAATATGACCCGTAAGACCTAATAGGACTTATTAAGATCAATTAGGACCAATTAAGACCTAATAGTCCACATAATAAGATGTAATAGTCCACCATTAAGACCTGATAAGACAAAATAGGACCCTTAAGACCTGTTTCCTGACCTAACATTATTAATAAGATATAAAATTACTTAATACCGAATAATAAAACATAATAATACCTAATATAGGATCTCTCTCTCTCTCTCATGTTTTTTAATTTATATTTATAATAGATCTTTGTAAGGTAAATTGTAAATTATATAGTAATTATCAATTTTCATGTTTGTATATACATTTGCATATTATATACCCATGGATAATTTTGATATTGAGGAGCTTTTAGGTCAGCATGCACCTCCACCTCCACCCCATCCATGTCCATGTCCACCTCCACCTCCACCTCCACCTCCACCTCCACCTCAACCTCCACCTCCACCTCCACCCACTCCTACAAATTTGAGGGAGAATATTAGGACAAATCTAGATTCCATCACACATGACATTAATACCATTAGACATGAGCCTCATCCACCTCCATAGCTACTACACCTTACAGACAACATGCAAGAAATTTTTGATTTAGTCCAGTCATTAGACTCAGAGCTTCATAGTTATAAGTCATGGAGGGAATCCATGAGTACCTTTTATGCTAACAACCTCTCTTATAAAGAGGTCAATGATTTAAAAATTACCAAAAATGATTTGAAACCTTATTTTGTGAACCCTAAAATGGGTGAGGAGATAATTAGCAAGAAGCCACACATTTCTATTCGATGGTGTCAGCACCCACAGATAGCTATACATTTCTGGGAGTAGTGGTGGATGGTATTTGACCATCCACTACATGCTAATAATGAGTTCCCCTTATATTTTTTGAAAAAATTATGGGCTAAATTTCAATTGGGTTGGAAACCCAATTACTTTGATATGAGAGATTTTTAGGGGGTCGGTTGGGGTATGCTAGAGAATAGGCTAGGGGCCAAATTGAGTTATAGGACTCAAAATCATGTGCTTAATGAGCCCTTTGTTCCTCTTCCTACTTCAGTATTGCCTACACCTATCCACCATTGAGCAGTGCAATCAGCTCCTAGTTCATTGAGTTCCCTTTTAGGGAATTTGTTAGAGTAGATGACCCAGGTGAGGGTTTCCCCTAGCATAGCACATGTTTGCATGAGCTATGGGGATATATATGCATGGGTCCCTAGAGTGAGCCTGACAGTGATGGTGTTTCCCATGGTGGATATGTTGATGTTGATGATGGCGCACATGGTGATGTTGACACTAGTGCACAGGGTGATGTTGGAGATGACATCACATCATATGTTGATTTTCTATGTGCAGACCACGATCAACCTGCAGAGGTAAATTTAATTATTTAAAATATACAACAATATGAAATTACATATTTATACACATATCAACCATAAAATTTGGATTTTTGGTGAACAGAGGAGGGTTGATACGGGTTCATTCAGTGACCATCATCATATCACCTCCCCACCTCAGGATCTTGGTCACCCATTAATAGTATGCACTTTCATCTAGATACATAGATGACTACATTTAAATTTTAAACAATTAAAACTTGAATTGATGATGTGTTTGATATTTTTTGCAATTTTGTAGGGTGCTTCATGTACTACTGAGGTCATCATTTCTTCGTGCCCTACCCCATCGGTCACTAAGACTCAACCTCATATACCTATAGTATGTTTTACATTCATTAATTTAAAGTGTTTATATGCTTACTAATTTATGTACAACTTTTATTCATATTTATCTTTTTTGCAATTGTAGGCTTTTGGATTCTCATGTCATCTCACATTTACATCCTGACTCATCAGTGACACTAGCTATGCATTAGACATCTAATGTAAATGCTTATGTTCGATAAATTTATAGTCAAGTTCAATACAAATCAAAACTTATGTATGTGTACAAATTTTCAATTCATGATTTAAATATGTTGTTCAAGTGGATATTACCATGAATATTAGCATGGCTACAGGATTGAGTCAAATGCAGTCATCCACATTTTCATTTGAGGTCATGATTAAAATTAATTTTACATTGTCTATTGTGTACTTGTCTTTTATGGGTCTCGATTAGATAAATTTTGTAATTTTTTTTTTTTTACAGGACTTGACTACATCAACTTTTGATGTTGGTGAGAGTGGGCCTCCTTGTCCCACTGAGGGTATTACACCACATGGACATAGGGTAAAATTTTAAATTATGTTTATTAATATTACTTTCACTTTTTAAGTGAATTATGCAAGTCATTTGAATAAAACACACTTGGTCTTCTGATGTGATATTTTATAAATGTACAGGAGGTCGAGGTGCATCATGATGGTGCATCCCAGTCACCTTCACATGGAGTGAAGAGGAGTGCAGATCAGCTAGACGAGCATAGTTAGACTGTGTTATATTATATATGACGGACATTTTATACTCTTTTTTCACATGTTAGACCTTGTTATGATAGTTAGACTGTGTTATAGTATGATGACACACAAACATTATACATGGTATCCAAAAATTTTATAATTTTATTTTGACTTGTGTTATATCAGGACTTGTTATCGTATTATTTATATCATGTTATTTGGACTTGTGTTATCATGACTTGTTATTATATGTTATCAAGACTTGTTATCATATTATTTGTACTTGTGATTTGAATCTAGATATATGTGAGTTTACATGTAATAAATTATAATTAAATATTAATTACATAATCTTATCATTAATAGTAGTTATTTCTTCATGTAATTGACAAGAGCAGTTGATTTTAATTGACATGACACAATATATAAATGTAACTAGTATTGACTTCAAGATTAACTATAAAAATACCATCTATCTTTTAAAACCATGACATAAATTAATTTGAACTATGAAATATGGATACATACTTGAATAACTAAATTCAATTGTAGTTAAATTAAATATAAATTGTAATTGACAAAATTGGACATGAAGAGAAGTGAGCTCATGTATTTTATAAAACCAAAATTGGGTGAATTTACAAGTGTAAATTTAACTTTGAAAATAGTTCATGTATTCCATAAAACCAAACTTGGATGAATACAACTGTACATTCAACTTCATAAATAGTCCATGTCTACATGTTCTTCTAGAGGTCTTGCATCATAAAAATGAATGTTGAAATGTTAGAAAATATGCATTTAAATATAAAATTCATTTATAAGATCCAAAAGTTAGATAAATGAATTGAACTTACCTAGTATTACAACTTTGATTAGCCAAAAGTTGTAAATTGCACAATTTGTCTAATATGTTACATCTAGTTATACTTCACACCTGAAAGCCAAAGTAATTAGCTCTAGATGTATGATACTTGAAAGAAGTCGTGTCTTGATATAAAAATATAATAATTAACAAAAACCTACATGTATAAATTTGATTCAACCTAATGTCCCTTAGCATCCTCTCTTTTCTGCAATGCATCTATGATTGCATCATGGTCTTCCATTGAAAGTGTCCATAATATTTTATTAGCAGGTCTCCTTTTGTATCTTTCCATCTTGATATTTATTGCCACTACCAAATGAGAATAATGTATAATCTTATTTTCTGATTGGTAGTCTTCGAAAGCCAGAAAACCATTCCTTCTTGTTAGGTATTTGCGTAGCCATGTACCAACAACCACAACAGACCCAATTGGATACTTAAAACCATCATAATCTACTTCATGACATATCAACTTTTTCTGAGGTTGTACACATCAAGCTATCCAATATTCAGTTTTCTCAAGTCATTATCCTCAGGTGCAACAACAACATACACATGTCCTGCAAAAAAAAATTAAGTACATGTACAAATAAAATTTATTAGACATATAATTCTAATACAATAATAAATTAGATGACATAATTAATAATATAGTTTAAAGTTTTACAAGAAATTGAATGAAATTACCAGGTTCTATAAGGTCTGAAATATGATCATAATCTTTTTATGCAAATGCATGATTTAGGTCTTCACTTCTTATATCATCTTGATCTTGTGGCTCACTAGGTTTTAAGGATTTTTGTTGCCATTTTTCAACCCATTCCATATGCTCTCATTCTTCCCATTCACCTGCAACACAAAATTGACAAAAACATGAAAGCTCCCTAGTCCATATAGTCCAAGTGTTAGAATTAGAACTCATAAATGAATCTCGTTTAGCACACCCGCTAATTGTATCACAATCATATCTTCAAAGGATATAACTCTCTTCAACTAGCCAGAAGAAATGCCTGATTCTAGAGTTCTGACTTGATCCTATAGACAAACTTGTTTTACACCACTCAACAATTGCACATGCATCTTTAAATTTTGCATTTTCCTCAAATTTGAGTTGCTCTCTACATAGGGCTCTCTTAACACATGCACTGGCACCACCGTATTCTCCTTTACCATGTCCAACCTCAAAAAAAACCCAAATATGTTGGACATTACTTTTCTTATGTGTCCTAATCAAACAATAAAACATTCTAGCATTCTTAAATTGCCATGTGCAATTATCTGACCATATTAGATGTTTTGTTATATGAATTTCTCTCTCCCTTAAATTCTCAGAAAATATCTTAAAGCAGTACTAGACAAACTCTAATGAGTGCAATTTATTATCACTCCTATAGAAATGATACTCTCTCAAAAAAATTTGATCATCTTCTGTACTATTAGGTGCATGCCTATACACAATATGAACAAACATTGTTACTTGCACTAAATAATAATATTGTGGTTGGATCTCATTTTGTGTTGCAAGTGTGTAGTTCTCTGCAAATTCAACAACTGAAAGTATACTACCAATTGGAAATGTATTCTTGCATATGCAAAATTGTCCATCAAGCCATCTAGCATTTTGGGAGTGTTTCACATATTTAGCTACAACCTTATTCTTGAATTCATTCATAAATGCATGAACACTAAATTTTTTAGTAATTATCTCACACCGTTTTCCAACCTTTCCATCTTTCAATGGATACTCAATAGTTTTAAATCTTTTTAAATCAACTAATTGATGACCAAAATCAATTGAAAGATTTTCATGCAAACATTCATCTAAAAATGCAAGATTGCCACATACATCACATACACAAAAAATGCATGCATTCAAAAGAGAAAAAAAATGCTCATTAGGTGGGTTAAAAAACAAACCTGATATAAATTATTTTACAGTTTGAGGTGCTATATTTATACCACATTCTTGCAACATCTCATTAGTATGCATGGTAGAACGTATAGATCAAAATACATCATAATGATAATGAAATTGAGCATGAATTTTGCAACAACACGTTACTCTTTCCTTGTTAATCCTTACATACCATGGTTTACATTTTTCAAAAGATCTTTGACTAGTAGAAATAGTTAACACCTTAACATCCACAAATTTTTTATACAATTCAGTCTGAGTCATATCCAAAAGATGTTTTGGATGTGGATCATGAATTTTTCAGCCGACTCTTAATTTAAGAACATATCTAGCATTAGGTGATACTCTTGTATTATCATGCCAAAAAATTTCAATCAAAGTTTTGACTTCACTAGTAAGTTTCATGTCAGACCTGGGGAGTATGCCACTAAAGCTCCACAAATGGTTTTTCGGATCACTTTCAAAGTTAACTCTTCTCTTTACAGCTCTTGCTAAATTTTTACGATGAATATTAAGATATCCACTTATTTTTTTCATCATTCTTTTATCACAAGTAGTTTTGTTTACTAAAGCTATTGTTATTTCTCGTCGTGCCGCATTCTTATCTTTAGAACGACTTTTCTTTCTGATTATATCAAAGGAACTAGCAACAGTTGATACAACTTATTTTAGAGACTCGTCCTTCTTCTTATATTTCACATAAATGCCTAACCTCTTCATCACTTTTCACATTTTAGTCATTTTAATTAGTTGTAACATTAATTGACATTGAAACCCAAATTTCATATTATAAAAAAAATTCTCTAAACAATTTAATCACGTGTGTCCTAATCTGTCTCCATGAAACCAAACCAAGCAGATTGTCTAGCACATCACTTTTAATTTGAGATTTTTCATTCATTTCATTATCATTTTTGGGGGTTTCTTTCTCAATTGGTGTTTGTATGTCTATATCCACATTGTTGATCTCAATTGTCGTTTGATTGTCAATTTCAATTGGGGTTTGAATTTCACTTTCAATTGGGGTTTGACATTCAGTTCCTTTATTATTATGATTAACATTCCTAATTTTTGGTGTTTGATGTGCAATATAATCTATTAATCTATTTTCAGGAAGAAAATCTAAATGATTTAAAGAGTAACCCGCTAATAAAAAAAGTTCAAGTTATTTATCAGAATAAGTTTCATTTGGCTGTGAAGACATACCTGTATCCAACACTTGATTAGAAAATGCACCTAAATTTTCTCCTATTTTATTTTCTTCTTCAACCTTTGCATCCATCATGGTGTCCTCATTCTTTTCCTCTTCTAAAATGATTATTGAACTCGATGCTCCAAGATTTTTAAGGTTTTGAATTCTTTCTCTTCTTTCTCATTGTCATTTTGTCTCCTTCTCTCTAATTGTTGCAACCTCATCAGTTGTCAAAACCTTTCTTTTCCTCTTTCTGCGTTACTTTGATCCCATGTTTGCACCAAAATTAGAATTCAAATTAATCCCTTCTTGTCAAATCTAGAACAAGACAAAAAAAGAGAATGTAGGTTAAAATATTATTTCTACTATATCAATATGTCATAGAAATGATTGAATACTCAACAATCGTTGAGATCAGGCCCACATTCATTTTTTTTCTCTCCAATGACTCTTTTAGAAATGGGCACCCATTATTTAAATAGAAATGGGTACCTGTTTATAAAACAGGCACCTGTTTATTAAACGAGTGCCCGTTTCTGTTTCAACAGTCCAAAATAGAATGAGTGCCCATTTCTAAAAATGAGGAGCGAGAACTGTACCTGTTCCCTAATTTTTGGTTCAGGATAGGGTTGGTCCCACCAAGCCTGTGCTTAACTTTGCAAAAATATGGCTAAGACATTGATATTTAAAATTTGTGCTTTGTCGTAATTTTTTAGAGGTCTTCCCGAATGAATTTTTTGACGAAACAAAAACCCATTTCAAATCATATTGTATAGATTATAAAAATATAAATTTTGTACTGATATGACTATTTTTAGTATTTTTAAAATATTCATTATGCTAAAGTGGTAGCTAAAGTTGAAATAGTAAGGTTAACTAAAATTATAATAACTTTTTTGATTTTATGTTTTTGGAAAAATGAATTATATGACATAAATATAAATAGAATTTCCCTTAAAATAAGAAAAAAATTATAAAAAAAAAGTGAAATTGTCTTCAAATTATGGTGGTCGTACACCAGAGGTTTCAAAAATGTACTTTATAGTTAATTAAAATTTAATAAAATAAACAAATACAACAAAAGAAAAAAAAAATTCTCATCAATCTTTGATGTTTTAGGTACCTTTCCCTAGAAGGATTTAGAAAAATTCATTTATTTACTTCAAAATAGGGTGGTCGTACACATGTGCGGTATGGTCCTGAAATAGGCATTTTGAAAAAGGGGTTTTTAACAATGCCTAGTAAAATGTATTTTATACCATGTGGTTATTAAAAAAAATTACATATTTGAAAACTAGACTCTGAGCACTACATTTTCTACTAGTTTATTTTTATGAGATTCAATCTCTAAGTGGCTCAAATTTTGACATCAATTGATAGAAAATTTGAAAAATAGGAAAAACACTTCCACTTTTTGCCCAAAAAGTGGACTCAACTTCTTTCTGGAACCCTTGTCCAAAAATGGTTTATGGGTTTGTAATATTATAGAAAAATCATTATCCCAAATTGTCCTTAAAGACTCCAAAACTTGAAATTTGATTTCTAGCTTGGCGGCTAGATCACTCAGACTCTCGACAATGTTCATAGGTGGATCTTTTTGTGATAGTTCCTTTGCCACTTTCACTTCTTTCTGCATAACCTCCAAGTGAGGTATCAACATTTTCTAAATTGAAATCTATATCACCCTTATTTTGCCATCATTAGCCATAAGCTCAGCTAATCTCCTTCGGGCTTGTGTCAACGTGCTAAAATAGAAAGAGCTGGAACTTGCATCCATGATCAATGACTATATTGATTACCTCAAATATAACTGTAGTTTCTCTATAAGCTTTCAATCCAACTTTGTAAAGAATTTAGTATCACATAGTTTCTTGTACAAAGAGAGAACATTCTTTATCACTTATTCTAAATTGTTGACCAGATCAGAAACTACAACCTACATCTGGGTAAGATTTGCTATAATTTTCTCAAGTACATTTGTCAAAAAAAAAAAATTGATCTTTGCAGGAGTTTCTCATTTGCATCTATGTCATCTGTGTTCACCTTATGAACAATATGAACCAATTGTTCCAAGATAGGTGCCTGATAATTGAGGTCTTGAAATTTGAATGTATCAACAAAGATTTATTTAATATCATGTAATACCTACTTCTGTAGATGTTCTCATTTCAATTCTTCTTTCTTCCTCTTCCTGTTCAATAAGTCTTGCAATATTAGCATTTGTTCATAAGATAAGTTATCAGTATCCCATTTTGGAATTAATATAACTTCATCAAGTGTAACTTCGGAGCTCTTATCCTTATTCTTCTTATGTGATTTCTTCTTGCTTGGCTCTGGTGAGCTACAACTCAATTTATATTCATCCTTATAAATATTAGTGCCACCAATAATTGATACTAACTCCTTCTAAGTATTGAGTATCTACTCGACAAATGTATCATCTTTCTTAACTTTAGTAGATACCAAAGGAGAAACATTAGGCAATTGTACCAATGCTTGTGTTTCCTCTTCCTCCTTTGGTTCTTTTTATCCTTAGTCTCCTCAGCATTGGTCACCTCGGTGACTTCTTCAAGTGATTTGGAGATGTGTAGGGTAGACTTATATGCTTTTTCTTCTTTGCTTTTATCTCCCTCTGTATTGTCTTCAAGGTTTGCCTCTGTAGGTGAATCTGGAATTAAGAGTGCCTCATTTCCCTATTCCTCACTATTCAAACCTTGTGTTACCTCATCAGTGGTTATATCTTCAATCATTTTTTCCTCAACTTTATCTTTCACCTCATTGTTAACATCTTTCTTCAATTCTTCTTTAGTAATGTCAATCATTTCTGCTTCAATATCATCATGTGTCATATCCTCAATATTATCTGGTTCATTGATGTCTTCTTTGTTATTAAGATGAATTTTCTTCGATGTGCCCTCATCTTGCTTCTTTTAAACTATTAATCCAAAGATAACCTTCCATATCCTTTGGATTTGATTCACAATTCCTTCTACATCATTCTTAAGTATGGAATAGGCTCTCAACTTAGGAATGAATCTATTCCTATGTTGATCCATAAATTTTTCTTTCTACTTCTTTGTTAACTCTGGCATAATTTGAGCTAATGCTCCTTCTCTGATTTACCTTTCTGTCATCATGGCATGGTTCCATCTCTCATCAATTTTATTTTCTAGCTCATCAGGGACTAAATTCCCAATCTCCAAAGGTGTCATATTATATGAAACTAACATATTCATCATAGCCTCTTCTATTTTATCCTTATCAATTTTTCTTGACTTCTCATACTTAATAAGCTTAAAATTTGACAAACCTGTTGAATTCTAGATGTTATGATAGATTTCATCAACATTGGTAGTGTGTTTGTGTTTTCCAAATATGAACTTGTTGATATCCTTAGTTTCTGTCTGTTCTTCATCTTCTTCATCTTTACCCATAACATATCTTCTTGTCAGTTTCCTCTTTGGCTGACTCATCTCAAATTCTATTTGTACTTGTTTTCTTTTCCTTGAGCTTACCCCTTCAACATCCTTTACCAATTTCTTCTTTGGTGGGTTGGAAGATATAGTTATTGTTGATGCCCTGGTTCTTGGTTGAGATGTGGTAGGAGGACTATATTTTTTTGTGAAATCCTCTTCTTGAATGTCTCGACAACCATCCCTTTCTTGTCTTTTGGATCCACTTCAACATCATCACTGGTTTCCTCAAAATCACTAGATTGGTCCTCTGGTTCACCTATTGTGATATGTACTCGTGCATCATCTTATTCTTCTTCTCCTAGTATCTTCTCAAGATTCTTTACAATTTTCTTTCTCTTCCTCTTTATTGTTTCAGCCTTCAAACTTGAATTTATCTTAGATCTAGCTTCATCATAGGTAACAGATGTCTCAGTGTTCCTATCAATGTTCTCTGTAAGTAGATTTGTGATAGCTACAGATGTTTCATCTATCTTTACTTCATAGGGAAAGGGCCTTAGCCATGCTACCATTCATACTATAGCTTGTACATAGGTGTTATCAGTATAAACTAGAAAGAAAACATCATTATAATGTTTTTCCAGTAGAGATACTAGGATTCTTCTCCGTAGTCTAATTTTTTTTTAAAACTCCATAAAGTAATTGCCCATAACAGTATCAAAATTTTCTCCTAATTGCTCAATGAACTCATTTATTTGAAATAGTATCGATCGGTCCTGACTCCATACAACATTTCCTATAGTAGGAAAAGTGTTTTGTACATAGAAAAATATGCAAAAAAGTAAGTAACCAAACTTACACATAGAGTTCTTTGCCTTCCTTACAGCTAACATGTTCTTAGCAAGTTGCATCATCTACAACTTGGCAAGATCATAGGTATGATTCTTCTTCACTATTTTCCATACCTAATTGACTACAACACATGGGACACTATTTGCTATGCTTGATTGATAGAATTTATGTGCTATCACTCTGACTCTAAAGTCAATTTCTAGATTGGTGATCATATCAATTATCATCCCTTATTTGTTCCACTCGGCAAGAGTAAAATTTTCAATATCTCCCTTTTCTGACAATACATTATGCACTTCCCTTACACGATGGGATAACTTATAACCTGGTAAATAATCTCTTTTGTAATCTTTACTGGTCCATTTTCCAACCATAAAAACATGTAACATGTTCTTCTCAACACAATCCTGATCCATTTGACCTTAAAGTCACGTAGGAAGTATAGGGCACGAAGTAACCCTTTCTCAAAAATATGTTGATAATCATCCTTTAGAACTCTGTTTAAACATAGTTTGTCATACACTTTCCTCAATTCAAAGTCTCTAAATTCTCCAACTTTACACATGTAACAAGCTCGTACATCATGGATCATAAGTACCTTTGGTAGAATTAATGATAAGGCTTCCATAAGATCTCCTTTAATTGTAGTTTCAGGAATGGCTCAAAAGTTTGGCAGTGCACATGCGTCGCTCTTGACAAACTGAACAACCATCAATGCATTTTCAAGTACTATTTTACTCCAATGGATGAACTAGCTACCATTGTTGCAAGTTAGGGTTCATGAAAAGGGTTCAATCTAGGTTGGAAACAACTAGTCCTCAAACTTCTCAATACTATCCAAATGATGCATAGGTAGAATATTTTCAAACTCATCTTGAATTATGTTAGACTGCTCTACAAACTCTAAATTATTGTTTGAAATGAAGAATGAGTGCCTGAATTGATTATATACCCTCAAATAGTTGTATTAGGGCTTCATTAAATTCTTCATGCAGTGTTAGGTGGATAACATATTTTCACGGTCTATGATTAAGTTGCTCGGTTATCACACACTACTCTCTTAGAATAGTGACTCAGACACTACTGACACTCGGTGAACTCACACTTGGTTGACATATTAGATCAGTCGCTATTGCAGCTTGACATATGCTGATACTGATTCTTGGCATCAAATATTCATTATAATTGGGTAAAAGCACAATAATCTGTCACCTTTTAGGACAACTTATCAGCACAGCTGAATTTTAGTATTTCTAACTAAAAATTAATTTTGGCCAAACATATGGTCTAGCTAGATTCATTATAGTTAA
>MU227964.1:495375-508602 GCA_018584345.1 Thuja plicata | reverse complement strand
TGTTAGGAGATTTATGAAAGACTGTTAAGTCTACCCTGTTAAAGGATTTACAAACTGATTCAACTGTTAGGATGAAACAGTAGATCTTGACTTACAACTTTATTGCTGATAAGATTCTTTGAGTACTAATCACCTTCTGTGATAGATATGGCTATTCTTCTCCTTTACTGACCTTGTGAAAATGCTCTGTTCTGCTGTTGTTTTTTGCCTTGTTGCAGTCTCTGCTTATTACTCTTATTTCACTTTCACACTTCAAATGGTATAATACATTACATATATATACCGTTCCCATAATTATAATTTACAAGGTCGGCCAAATACAAATAAATAAAATAAGATAAACTTATTCCTGAGTCGGCCTTTCATAAGTAAACAAAATATTACTGAGTCGGTAGAAGCTCAGGTTCCTCAAGCTGGCTCGGTGATCTTCTGATACTTGGCATCCACTACAATACTCGGCATCGTCATGCTCTCGGTAAGAGTAGAAGCTCGGTCCATACTAGTCCCAAAGTGTAGCTTGGAACTCAATAGCCGTGGGTGACTCGGTAGCTATAGTGTCACTCGGTAACCTCTGGTGACTCGGTAGTAACTGACTTCTAAGTGGTTACGGTGAAGCATGGTGACTACCATCTTCTCGGTACATGTTGCTCTTCTCGGTAAACACAGCTGAACTGTTCATATGCTCGGTGACCACTGTTCTGCTCAGTTTGAACTGTTTAACCGCTGAGCTTTACAAAGTGATTACTGAATGCTCAGTATAAGCTGTGGACTGAGTGATGAGCTCGGTAAGCATTCATAATTGAATAAGTGTTTTCACTAATGACAAATATAACATAATTCCAACACAAGACGTGTGTGCTTACATTCATGGAAAAATAGGTGAAATTTGAGGATTTTGAACTTGCAAGAAAAATAGAATATGTTGGTGTATTGAAAGAAGAGAATGAAAAATAGAGAAACAAATTGAAGATTTTACAACAATATAATGAATTGATTAAGAGATCTGAAGAAAGCACTAAGAGAATGGATGAATTTATGAACTATCAAAGAAGATTGAAAAATAGTACTTGATTAGGGTATACCAAGCAAGGAGAATCATCAAATAAAGCTGAACAAAGGAATGTATACTCAAGCCTAAAGCCTAAGAATCCATCTTACCATCACTATGGAAAACTAGGCCACACATCAAATTTTTGTAGAAGCAAAGCAAAAGGTATTCCTAGAAACCCTCCTAAATTTAATGGTATTTTCTATAACTCTATTAAACATGGACATCATGTACATGAGTATAGATAAAAGTTGAAAAAACATAGAAGAAACCATACATGGATAAATACTACCAAAATTGCAACATGCATGATCATACATCAGAAGTATGCAGGAAAAAACAAAGCAAAGCAGGAAGCCTAAAGGACAGGAAAAGGTGAATCAACTAAGAAGACAAGGTAATGCCTATGCATGGGATTATAACACTTGGATTAGTTGTACAATATGTGGCAATTATAGACATATAGAAAAAAATTGTATGAGACAATGGAGAACAAAGTCTAGGAACCGGTTAAACTCTGGTATGCCATGTTCTCACTGTCACAAAGTTGGACTCTTAAGCAGAGACTGTGCAGACCGAATAAACACTTAATGGAAATGGAAATATTGTTAGAGTAATTTAGTAATTACTCTTTTGTGCTTAAGTTATACTTAGGCAACTTTCTATTTTCTGAGAGTTTCCTTTTTAGGGCTTCGGTATCCTTTATAAGGAATCACCGCTTAGTTTTATTAACAGAGTTTTGTATTCAATATTGTTGTTAATAGAAATTATTCTTTTCAACATGAATATCTCTTCTCTCTCATTTTGGCCTCCGTAGCTTTATTCTCTCTTCTATTTTCTGTTTATGTAACAGCTTTGCATGCAGGTGTTCTTGGAAAGATTATAGTTTAGCAATCTTAACATGGTATCAGAGCCACTCTGCAGCTGGCTGTTCATTCTTTGTTGAAGCAGCGAGGGTTTGAAGCTTTCAGAGGCTTTTCTGACATTTGCTTATTGGTTCTGGGTGGTCTCTAGTTTTAGAGGCATTTTGGGCCCAAACAGACACTTCCATTGCGTCTAAAAGGCCCAAAAACCCTAGAAACCATATAAAGCTTGTTCGATTTAGACACCGGGGCCTCTGGGGAATTTTTTCAGCCTCCTACGGGCCGTACAGACACGGGTTTCGAGGCACAAGTGGGAAAATATTCAAAAAAAATAAAAAAAGTGCTTAAAAATTTGGCGCAGTCAGTGTTTTATTGGGAGCGCCGCCCCCGCGCCGCCCCCGTGCTGCCAGGGGCGCTCGCGCCACCCTACTGCTCCTCTTGCGCTCCGCCTGCAGCGCAGCCCCACGCCGCTGGCCACCACAGCGGCCCCCGCCACCGCCCCTGCAGCGGCCCCCGCCACCTCCCGGCCCCACGGCCTACCACCCCAGACTTGCCGCCACCTGCCGCTGCCCAGGGTTCCTGCCGCCTGTTTGCGCCCCGCTTCGGTGGGTCCTCCTGGCGCCCACCACTCCCCGGTGGCGCCCTTTTCATATACGGCTGGCGGTGTTTTCTTAGCCCCCGCAAGATTTTTACTCTCAGACCGTGGTCATATGGTGAACCGAGGGCTGCGGCCCAGCCCCCGGGGGCTCAATTTTTTTAGCCCCTGGGGGCCATTTGTAAGCCTTTTAGGGCATTTTGGGGGTACCTGTGTTTTTTCGCTCTACAGGGAGCATACCGGGGTATTTTTCTGACTTCCATATACCATTGGAAAGCTCTTTCCAAGAACTTTCTGATGGTGGGGGTTAAGGTTTTTGGTTCTACTGTTTTAATGGCAAATTTTTCTGTTGAAGTCTGATGTCTTGTTTTGCCTTCCGGGAGCCATATCTGGCTCATCCGGACTCCTTTTTCGGCAAATGAGATATCGTCGAAAAGCTGGTTCTATGTGCTATTCAGTGGCAGAGGTTATTTTTCTAGATTCTTCTCTAGGTTTTCACTCCTTTGAGTTTTGCAGTTTATGCACTCTGGTGGTGTGCTTGGTTCTATAGGTCCGGGGATCTCTTCTTATGAGTTCATAGCTCACTCTCCTTTCTGACATCTGAGCTTGCATGCTCTTTCTGATGCATTTTGTTCTGTAAATGCACTGAGATAAAGTGCCTTCTTCTGCATTTTTGGATCTTGTACACCTGGTTCGGTTGATGTACTCGCACTGTGTTATAAAGTGCCATGGGGGGCTTATGATGCATTTGCTACTTTAGGCGCATCCACTTTTGTCAAGCGAGCGTACCTTCCATGACATTAGCCCATGTAGTCTGTGTCTGTGACACCGCCCTTTATCCTGTGTGTGTGCTTATGTTGCACTGTTGGTGTCCCTGGTTCTTCTTCTGCAGATGTTTCTGGCATTGTATTTCAGTGTTCCTGTCACCTCTCCCAGTTTAGCATTATGGGGGGGTTCACCTGTTGGTTCTATTGCTTCCTGGTTTGATTGATCAGCTCTTCAGACACTTGTCTTCTCTACCTAGTCATGCACTTCAGTGGGGGTTCCAACAGTATCTTCTGACAGAGTTTTCAGACATGCTTCAGAGATGCTTCTTGCTCTATTCTTGTTCCTTTCTCTGGGACACCTTTTCTCTAGATTGAAGGTTTTCTTCATCTAGTTTGCTTTCTTGTTTGGGTACCTGATCAGGCCTAGTTGTCGGGACCCTTCTTTCCTGCTTTCTGCAGTAGTATAGCAGTTTTTCTTCTCCCTAAGTTACACTTAAGGGGGGGTGTTAGAGTAATTTAGTAATTACTCTTTTGTGCTTAAGTTATACTTAGGCAACTTTCTATTTTCTGAGAGTTTCCTTTTTAGGGCTTCGGTATCCTTTATAAGGAATCACCGCTTATTTTTATTAATAGAGTTTTGTATTCAATATTTTTGTTAATAGAAATTATTCTTTTCAACATGAATATCTCTTCTCTCTTATTTTGGCCTCCGTATCTTTATTCTCTCTTCTGTCTTCTGTTTATGTAACAGATTTGCATGCAGGTGTTCTTGGGAAGATTGCAGTTTAGCAATCTTAACAAATACAATTGAAGAAATAGTAAGGATCATAAATCAAATATGGAGGAGAGAATCAATTGGTAATGCAAGACCAAGCACAATAGTCGGTGACACCTCATCCAATGGATTAGGTGTTTGTACTGTCTCCAACTGAGAACATATAAGCAGGTAGGGAATTGTGTTTTGCAAAATCTATATCTTACATCAGTTCCTATATTCATTGCACAAATACCAAATTAGCATGAATTGAGATGCACTATGGTATGATATTTTTGATTACTTTAATCACTTGATTTGGTTAATATGTACCAAGTTAGAACTATCAGTCAGTAAATATGTGAAGAGACAACTGGGTTGCTATGGCAACCGGGCATTTGTTACACTCACCGAGCTGAAGTATTATTAGTGTTAACCGAGCATAATGTTTGTTCACCGAGTGGTTGGTGACGATTATTTATTGCACCATCCTAACTCATTTTCTATAAATTTGATCGATGTGAACTCATTTTTTCACACCTTGATCACAAAGTAGAATAGAGAAAAGAGAGCAAAGTTGTAGCAGAACATTTTTTGAGCATTTTACAGAGATTCAAGTGCATTCCAAGAGCATAGAGGTTAGTCATTACACATTCTACTATTACTTTTTTATTCTAATACCATTCACAAAAACCCTAAACCATAAACCATGGCATCCACATCTCAAACCATGAAAGAAAAGATGGAGAAGTGTAAAAGGATTATTTTTGTGAAGAACTCCACTTGCACTAAGCCAAACTACAAGATCTATCCACAAGTTGCAGCCCAACTAGATGACAAAGGCATGTTTTCATCTATCCCACCTAGGGTTTTTTTTAGTCCAAGATGTGCATGCTTGCATTCATGTCAAAATAGGTGAAATCAGGGATTTTGAACTTATTTCCACATATCAATCACTATGTACAGATGGGAAGTTGAAAGAAGATCATAAACATTTAGAGGTTAAAGGGTTAACCAATGCCCTAGATTTACCAAATGCATTTATGATCGAGTGGATCCACATTGTTTTGAACCAAGTACATGGTGGAAATCTCTGTCTAGATGAGCCCAAGAAGATAACAAAGTATGTTATTCATGTCGTGATAGGGTATCCCATATGTGATAAATACAAAGCCCTAAGGTACCCTTAGAGAACCAAAAAGAAAAGTTAACAAGAGCCAAATGGAAAGGTAGAGGTCTGAAGATCAACTGCATCAGTGATCCTGAACTCAGATACGGAGCATATGTCATTGGATACAAGATATTCCAATCCAGCAGACTGAACAGTGTTTCTTGCAGAGCTATTGACATAGCCTACAAGATTGTTAATAAAGGAGTACAATATGACCTAACTGAGCTATTGCAAAGGTATTTTGAATATTTTGTGACTTAACCATCAGATCAGCAAGATCGAATACATGTAAGTTTAGTTCCCTACTAATTTGCATATTCTTCTACATGTAGAACTTCTTTCCATCCATTGGTAAAGTAAAGTGGAAGACAAACAAATCAATTACAATACAAATCAATGAATTTATTACAAGTCAAGAGAAGAATTTTGAGCCTCTTATGAATGAATATTTTTCTAAGTTCAAAGAAAGGATGGAAAAGAGATCCAAAATACCTAAAAAATTAATTGAAAAATGCAAATATGAAATATGTTTAGTAGTTAACACCGATACAACACTAATCAAGGAAGAAAAACTGAGGACAACATGGCTACCTCTATTGGATTATGAGTTAGATGTTGACATTGCCTCTAAAGCTATTAATTTTTTTTGAATGAGCCTATTGATAAACCTGCCATAAGATTTGGCACCTATAATGAAGTGTAGACCTGAATATCATGTTAGGATTGTAATTTTTTTGGCTTGGATGGTGTCTTCTGGTGTTTATCAAAGTTTTATGGGCCTTGTTTCATGTCTTGTTTATCCTTAAACCCTTGAAAATACCTAAAATTTGCAAAAAAACCCTAACTCTCTTTGATGCATTATAAAATGAAGTTACTTTTTATGTAACCTAAACACTTAAGTCATGTATTTAGATTGTCATCATACGGGGTCATTATTATGTTTATCTTATAGCCTAGCACTATAATTATTTTATCCTAAGTCTAAATGCCCAATAAGCCTTTTAAATATTACATCATGTGTCATGCAACTCAGTTTTGAGCCAATGGTTGTATTAATGACTTAAAGAGAAGATACAGTCTATCTATCAATCAAGGCATCAAGCCATTTTTACATATGTCCTTCGGATGATGTCATTGCTCTCGAGTAAAGAAAGGTAGTAAAGACACAACAATTTTGAGAAGATCTGATGGTTGGCTTAATGACTCGAAGCTGAGATGAATGAGATCTATCAATGTGGCCAATAAGCCTATAGAACACCTTTCCTAGTGGGTCTGACTAAAGTAAAAAGGAAGAAATTAAAAGGAAGCATTTTAAATTTAATCTAATAGTTGACTTAAAGGCTTGAAGCGGAGATGTGGTCGATCTAGTTTTCAAGCCATTATACCTATCCGCCACATATCCCAAGTGGGTCTGATCCTACAGTTAAATTAAAGTAAACAAAATGCATCTAGGTTTTGTTCGGACAGACAACATAAAGCCTCAAAGGAAAATTAATTGAGATCTACTCATCAAGGCATTGTGCCCAGACAACATGTGGCGGGTGGAGGGACCGGGTCAGCATTAAAGAAAGGTTAAGGATCTTTCAGATTCATGTTGATTGTGTAGTTGGCATGATTTCTCAATTGAAAGATGCTTGAGATCTACTCATTAAGAAATCATGCCTAGGTCACACGTGTATGTCTTTGGTCAGAGGTTCCCAAGGATCTTTGTCTGACATTGATTGTGCTAAGAATATTCTTCATGTTTTTACTTCTAAGCACTCAACACTTACGTGCCCAAAGGCATGCACCTTTTGGCAGATAGCTTGATGGTCTAGTGGTGATGTGGAGGCTAGTTGGCAGAGAGGGAATGATAATTTTGGGGGCCACCGATCAAGTGATGTGGTCAATGCAATGACAGGTGTTGGTAGAGTGCTATCGTGTGATCCTGGTCACAAAAGGTCCAGTCAGATCATGCAATGGCGCATGTGCTAACATATGGTAGACTTATAGGTGGCAGGGCCAAGTAGGATGATGAGGTGGAAGAAGTCCCATAAAATTAGGTGGTGCAATGTGGCACAGGTGGTGAGGTAAATGGTGGGCTCATGTTAGGATCATGCAAGGTGGCATGCTACCATGTCACATGGAAATGCTAAGGAGGAAGATCGATGATGCTCGTGTACTCATAAGGTAGAAAAGAATATTTGTCCAAGGGCTGCAAGTGAGTGAGGATTTGACAATTGGCAGATGGTCATGAGGTTGTATGGTTCACAGGAGGTTGGTGGTTGTGTGCGTGAGTTTGTGACTAGAAGTTGTCATGTAGTTGTCATAGTCAAGACAGATAGCAAGAAGTGTTGGGGAGTGCACAACTAACCATTGGAGGTTAGTGTCGTGCACTCGTGCCAGTTAATGGTGGTCAAGGAGATGTGTTGAGAGTGTGTGACTAAGGAGTAAATGAATGTTCAGAACCAGTAACATGGCACCATGTGGCTATCTCAGGTAGAATAGATAAGGATTGACCATTTCTTTTTTCTATTTCCAAGTAACTTAAGATAGAGATCAATGGTCCTATTTTAAATTTGATCAAAATAAAAATATTGATCATTGATACTATATATTGCACCACTTGTGACCATTACAAGTCAGTTTCAAATATTTAAATATTTTGTTCAAGGTTTCAGAATGGCGATGCTTCTTTCTAGGCACAAAAGGTGGAATGTTGGTTGATCTAGTCTCATGGGTCATGTCTAAAGACCTATGTGATGGTGTTAAAGTGTAGATTTGTAGAGTTCAAAGGTTTTTATGAGGAGAAGTGATGAGTGAGTTTTTCTTACAGAATTAGCAGTTTTGGATAACCTCAGACTGGTAGTTTTTCCTTTCTTACATAATAATGTAGTTCTTGTTCTGTAGTCCATTAGGGATTGGCAACTTCTTGACCATGCATGTTCAGTTTGAGGCATGGGGGAGATTTTAGTGTGATGGTCCTAGACAGTCAGTGATGTTTTAGATTATATTTTTGGTCATCTTTTGAAGAAAGATCAGTTAGTGGAAAGAAGAGCTTCAACAAATTAGGGTCATGAAGAAGGACATGGTGATAGATAAGACTTGAATTTAGATTTTGCCTTCTTCTATATATCCTCTTCTTTCTAGGTAGTATAGGTTCTATATTTTTTGTCTTCTAAGTGTGAATCCATGATTTTAGTTCCAGGGATATAGAAGATTTAGGTTAGACTGTAATTCATGATATGATAGGTAGTTATTTGATCTTTTACAAGTTATTGAATGGTGTAATCATTTGGTCATATTGTTACAGATTTTTGAATCATTATACTTAATATAGTTATCTTAGTTTCAAGTCTCTACTTGGTGTTCATTGTATGAGTTTTGGATTTTCTAACTCATTACATAGATTTATCTGTGTATATGTTCTATTTTATAGGTGTGATCTAAGATCATATTAAAGACACTTTGGCTATGATATAGATTCATTTGGTGTAATTATATAAGGATCTTATAAGTAGGTGTATGATCTGAGATATTTGTGTTTATGTCTATGATTATTTGCTAATAGGTTGTCTTTTGTTTTAGTATTTTCATTGAAGGATTTCCCAATGGATAAGGCACTAATCAAGAGCTAGTTTACTCTTTGTTGACACATGTCTGATAGAGTTTGGTTATGTTCTAACTTTTAAACATCAAAACCATATTCAAGGCCCTATCATTTGTGGTTTTTGTTTGTTGTGCCATAAGGTAATTGAGAGTCAATGAATGTCTGGTTAGCACTTATCACTTTCTTATCATAGATCTGTTGTTTAAATCTAGAGTTAGTAAGGAGTTGCCAAATTTATATCAATCTAGATTAGGTGCACCCGCCTTGGTTTAACAGAGCCAAAAGTGCAGAGGGAAGTCTTGTCTATAGTTGGTCCAGTTGTCTTGCAGAGATTCCATACTAGGATCTTACCACTCCTAACATTAGTATCAAGGTATAATGGTAGATTTAAGTAGCATAAAAAATTTCAAACACCAACATATCCATTGGTCTACAAGTTGAGAAGATGGGAAGGAAAAATACTAAACGTGTGAAGACTTTGAAGATAGACCTGTAAATGAAACCGAGGATAAGACCTCAGTCGGTCAATATGATGAACCTAAACATGAATTTTTATGCCATCGAATTAGATGAAACACAAGAAAATGGCACTAAAGACTATTGATGAAGTTGTCGATGCCATCAGGATAACCAGAGGATTGTCTCATCCTAAGATAGATGCATATGCAGAACTGACTACCAAGAATAAGAACAAACTTTAAGAAGCTATCATAGGTATGATGATCAACTTCAAATGAGTTCCTATTAATTTTTGTTCTTACATTCCCTATGAATTATATGATAAGACATCAGCGAGATGGTCCTATGCACTTAGTACCAAGAAACAAATGAGAGAGGTAGCTCTCACTCTACTAAAAGTTGAATGCATAGTGGCAGAGATAGATGAAATAATGCAAAAATATGCCAAGAAGTTTCCCAAGAAATCATGGACATTGAATATCCTTCAAGGGAACATGACGTAAGTGGATGATGAGAGCACCCAAATTTGCAAAGATCTACTAAATCCACCTATGGAAACAAAGGAAACTAATGAAGCAAAATATATTGCATCTACAGTCAATACCGAGGGAGATCGGCCAAACATAGAACTAATAGATATTGATTATGCATATGTTGACAATGTATTAGATGGAATTCCTCAACTATTCACTAATATGAGTCACCCAGAGATCATAATAAATGACATAATTGAAGGCGATCCTAATGATAAGGCTAAGGAAGGTGACAAAGTTGGAGAAAAGAAGACCATGGATGAACAAGAAACCATGGAGGTCACCCAAGAAATGGTACTAGGCCAGTTGTATATTTTGGTACAAGCAATTGAAATTGAGAGTGAAGCATAATAAAAGACACCCAAGTAGACTACATATACAAATGAAGACAAGGGTAATACTAATGGTACATAGACCGAGCATAGTGGTGTAACAACACAACATGATGCACCAAAAGATACCACTGATGCAGAAGAAAAAGGTGAAGGTAATAAAAAAATATAGATAATATGGTAGAAACTTCTACAAAAAACACAAGGTCAATTACCGAGGCACCTCATCAAGTCATCACACCAAGTACCAGGAAAGCCAAGACTGAAACTGAGCAAAAGACTCAATTAGGATTAAATTTATCTCCTTCATCAAGTGTCCAAGGAAAGAAAAAGAAGAAGAAGAAGAAAGGAAGTAGGGACACAGTTACTTTAGATGAAATCATAGAGATTCCAAGATGGGATCCAAGGAAACTCGATCTAGAAACAATGAAAAAATATGGTGAATTATGCACTAGGAAAGTAGCACAGGACAAATTAAGGCAAGAACGTAAGAATGCAAAAGTATTAGAAGATGCCAAGGAGATTTTACATCAAGTTGTTCCTAACTTAGAAATCAATGGTTCGACCTTGATCATTGATCAACTTGCACTTCTCACCGAGGAAATTAACAAACCTAACATTAATGTTGAGTAGAAATTGGAAGAATGAGTAGAGAAGAAAATAAAATACAAAGTCACAAAGAAGAACAATCAGGCAGTGGCAATAGATAAGGTAACGTTGTCTAAATTTGTAAGTGGTTTAGAAAATGTTATATCTGAAGCCATTACAATTATACAACAGTTATGCACTCTAGATCACTTCACTATCGATATTAGTGACAAACTAATGCAAACAGATAAAGATCTAAAAGATAGTGCAAATAGTATATCAACCAAGAAACATGAATTGCCGATGCATTACAACAAAGTTCTCCAATACAAGCGGTTGCGAATATACTTGAATAAAGAAGAAGAGAAAATCATAGAACAAGTAACCGAGCTATAGGGAATGTCACTTCCACATTTGGTGAAGATGCAAAACCATGTGACATTGGCAAAGAATTTTTTTTCCACCCCACAATTGTCATTAACCAAAAATATATATGATATGCATGCTCAGATCAACCTAGAGCTACTAACTATAGAGAATTTAAAGCAATAATGGGAGAAGCTACTCAAAAACCTCAAGAATGTCCATCCTAACATTTTTGAAAAACTGTAAGTTATATTCCTTTTGTCATTAATTTCAAAAAAGGGGGAAATATATGTATATCAGTATAGTAAAGGGTGATACTATAATCAGGTAGAGTTCATATACATATACTGAGCATGTACAAAGGGGGAGTCACTATGTATATTATTTTGTACAGTAATAAGTTTTTGATACTAATGCCAAAGGGGGAGAATGTTAGTCCAATTGAGTATTAAAGTTGTCATTAGCATTCAAGAACTCAAAATGGATAGTCGGTAACCAAGTCAAAAACATGATAGTCAGTATAATCACCAAAGTGAAGAATTAATCAAGAACATTGATCACACCCAGAGTTAACTGAGTATAGTGATTACCGAGCAGACAGACTTTATCAAGCAGTAGTCTACACCAATCTACACAGTTTAATCAAACATCAATATAACCAAGATTCACAGACTACACCAAGCATCGAGAGACATCATTAACTGAGTAGACCAGAGGCCACATAAAAGTTTGTTATGGCACATAATTCTATGTAACAAATTTTTTTTCAACCTAGATAATGGTTTAAAAAGATCGAGGAGAGCATTAATTATAGATTCACAACATTAATTATTTATATCTCCTATATTTGTATGATCAAGAAGTTATATACACCATTGATTTTAGGTTAGGGATATAATTGTAAAGCCCTAATTAGGTCATAAAGTTTGATATATATATTTGCATACATGTCAATTTTGTAATTTATGTTGATCAAGAAATGATCAAGTAGCTGCTATATATAGACATCAAAGATCAGACAAGGGATTTAAAGGACATAGAATACATTGCAGTAATTAGTTTTCAGAACAGAAGTAAGGCTACCGAGAAGAATAGAGTAGAAGGTATTATCATTCACATTGAGGTGATATGTTTTATATGTACTTCAAGTATCTATATCATCAATATTGAGATTGTATATGTTTAGATCACTTTTTTTTTTCTCTCTAACAATTGTAATAGATGCCAAATTCTCTTAACAGGGTAGACTTAACTATCTTTTTCGTAAATCTCTTAAGCAAGTGCAGACATACTTTGTGTTGCTAAATCCTGACACAACGTAGATATAATCAATCTTATTGTTACTCCTAACATGGTAAGATCATCTGAAGTGATCATTCTGTGTAATCTTTAACAAGCTACTTTATTTACTGTAGTAGTGATGTTTTATGGCTCTCATCCCCACCGTAGTTTTTACCTTCTAATAGGGGTTTTTTGCGATACCAAAATACTAGTTGTTTAATGTCGAATGTGACCTCTCAATCCAACAAGAAACCCAACATAGTCCTTATTCAATCCATTTGATTTGCAGAGACAAACATGAATTGTTTGTTCTACAAATGATTGAGATGACCTGTTGCCTCCTAATTAGGAGTGATTGTTGTAGTGTACCCTCATAACAAGAGCCAACAACCTGATCTTCTCTAATACGGAGGATTTTTAGAGTGCAGTGTGTGAAGAACAGCCATCAAATGTGAGAAATCTGCAACTAGATATGATGAAAAATGATGCTATTCTATGAATTGAACATGATTTAGATACGAAAGAAATGCTTTTAAGCTAGAATTGAACTTGAAAATAAGCTAGAATGGATTAACAAATTGAAATTGAAAATCTTTTAAAGCATAGATGACATTGTTAGCACTTACAAATGACTCATAAATCAAAGCTAACAATATTCAATTCCAAAATGAAATTATATTAATTATGCTACAAATGTAAACTTAAAAGCATGAAATTGAAACTAAAATCGACTATAGTAATTGTGCTCAAAAATCAAGGATCTTCTCAATGAAGAAAAGAGGTCTCATTTATAGAAAACCAAGAAGAGAGGACGAAGAGTTTCTTGAAAAGAAACAGTTGTCTCTTCATTCTCCATTTGAGACAAATAAGCAAGATTTATT
>MU227964.1:474541-485399 GCA_018584345.1 Thuja plicata | reverse complement strand
TTTTCTGCATTTGAAACTCAGTCAATTAAAGTCAATTAGGCGAAGAATTTGCCTAGTAAAATAGGACTTCGAGGATGAGAAAATGCACCAAAATTGATTAGGTTGTCAGGTGCCAATTTTGGGGTGTGACACTAGTGTCATGAGTACTTAATTTCATGTGTGTGTATTCTTTACTTTACATGCATTTACATTTTATTAGTGATACTTTATGTTTGGTGTATGCAATCTACTCAGACGGTTAATATAGAACATTGGTTACAAATAATTGATTAAAAGTTTTTAAGGGTAGTAATTCACCCCTCCCCTCTAAATAGACACCTTTCAATTATCCAAAAGGTGTCTGGTCTCTAGTCTTTCAATCTCTCTTGGTATGACCTATCTTGTGTCAACTATATCAGACCATATTTCCATTCATCCATCTTTTGGATTTACCTCTGAAGTGTCTACTTATACAATTCTCTACAATATGACCATATTCATTGTGATAATGACAATTGTGGCTTGTATTATAATCCCAATTGAATGTGTGACCTTTCCTTAGTTTATTGATTTATTTCTTGGATGTCCATTTGGATTTTGCACTGGATTTGCAATCTTGGGTTCTATGATCAAATTCATAACAATTGTAGCTTTGTCCTTGGAATCTATGTGAAGTAGATATATTTTGATTCTTTGACCTACATTCATGTGCCTGATGTCCATGCTTCTTATAGTTAAAAATATATCCATTAAATTTAGGTTTAGGATTTAAATTATTATTCTTTATTTGGCATATATTTTCTATGTGACCTGGTTTCCCACAATGATAACATGTAGGTTTGTTGTTCTTCAGCTTTGCATTCCTCAGTTCTCCACTCTTTGATGATTCTCCTTCTTCAGGGGAAGACTGGTGCTCAGTATGTCCAAGTCAAGATGTGTCACTATTTCTTCCTTGTAATTTCAGAAGTTCCTCAAAGTATATGAATCCTTCATTAAGTTTGTTTATCCTCCCAATGAGTTATCTTTTAGATCTCAACTCATTTTATAGTTGGTTTTTCTCAGATCTCATATAAGTGTTTTCAATTTCTTTTATGTTTATCTCTTGATTTGCAAATAACAGTTCCAGTTGACCATGTCCAACTGATTATTTGTGAGCTTTTGCGCATCACTATTCCTTTCATCAAGTCTAGTAGCTATTTGTCTCTTGTATTCTTCTAACATTGTCTTATCTTCCTTAGCTTTCTTCTTTTGACAATCACCTCACATAATGTTATTGATTGAGTTTGTTGTTCTATCTTCACACTTTTGACTTGTTCTTTCAGTGTGTTATTATTCTCTAATAGATCTTCAATTGTTGCATTTCTTTCTTTTGAATAACCATTGTCAAATAGACCCTCAGTGTCTTCTTCCTTATTTAGAGTATCTTTCATCTGAGTTTCCAATTCATTCCTAGCTTTCAAGGATTTCATTAATTCTTCTCTAGTTTTCTAAAGTTTCTACAGTGTGAAATGAATATCAATATTTTGATTCTCAATGAACTTTCCCAACTTACAAGCCTCCATTTCCAAGATCTTAACTCTCAAGTGGTTAGACTTCTTTTAAGAGAAAAGGGATTTGATACCAATTCTTGGAAATCTAGTGTGGGAAATAAGTAACTGAGAGGGGTGAATCAGATCTATAAAACTTATAATAATTCTTAAATAACTAATTCAACCATGTATTCATAAACATAAAATAAAATGATGGAAAGATTTAACATATAGTCATGAACACATAACATAAATATTTTGGTAACCTGGAAACCCTTGAAGGTAAAAATGGGGTGGGGATGACACCCACAAATATTCACTACTGCAGTAACAAATTGGTCTAGGAGCACCTAGTCTATCCTCTAAGCCCTAGATATTTTGTCTTGTAACTTAAATTGGCCAAGTCAATATGTGTCTTTATTTTGGACCTTAGGACGTCTTGCAAAGTTTGTTACTAGGTGGATAGATATTTAGTATCTAATCCAACCTAGTATAGTTAGGTTACTTTTTGCTTACTTTTGTTGGTGTAAATGGGAAATTTGGTCTAAATATGTCCTAGACCCTAGCATAGTATGAAAGATTCTTTTCTAGGATTTTATGAGGTTCATTCATCAAACCAAATGGGTTAGAGGCCCTAAAATACATGATGGAAGTATAAATGCAAAGATGCTAAAAGTTGCTCAAAAGTTATCATGACAACATTTCCAACTTTTTGCAAATGTTGCATGCAACTCCACAACTTTGGATTCCCCTCATTGTAGGAGTGGGAAATTAATGGAAAAATCCTAGAAACATGGAAGAAGCATTGTAAGTATGTAAGTCACTCATTTCCCAAGGAAGAAGCGATTGTAAGCAAGTTTTGGAATAGCAAGAAGCTCTGCAATTTTGTGTGGTTAGCAATATCTGAGAATTTTGATTTATAGAGCATGTGAATGGATTGAATTAATCAAATTAATGATAGATTTTTTTTGAGTAGGTTAATAAAAGACTTTTTCTTTTAGTGTGAAAGTTTGGTAGAGTTAGTTTAGTAACAGTAATAAATTGATTAGGATTTAAGGAGTCTGCTGGTTTAGTTTTGAGTGATTTGTGTTTCCATGGCTCCCACATGAAATATAATCATGGTAATATCCTAAGGGTAGATGAATTTTTTAGGTGATCCTATGTACATTTTATATATGCAAGTAGATTCGGGCTAATATTTTTAGTGTTATGCCCTAGGCAAACAATGTATGTCCGATTAGGGGTATAACAAGGTAAGAATCAAGTGTCATTGAAAGGGAGTGTATGAGGGAAAGAAACCAAGTGTGGTTCTAGCCTTAGGTTTTAATTGATCCCTTCCTATGAGCCTAGATCCTATACAATCCATATTGATATATTTTTAGCAAGAAATCAGTGTGACATTGTCAATGCTTTAAAATAGGCCTAAAAGACCTACATTTCAGGACAGTAGTCTACAGATGGGTTGAGGAGTTGAAAACTTGAAAATCTTAAGATTGGAAAAGGGTATTCGAGTCCTAAGTTAGTTTTTAGGGTTGTGTGGAAGATTTTTTCAAGAAATCATAAAAACCCTCTGGATAGGGCTAATAGGGCTACTAGGCCTAATAGGCTCCAAAGCATTGAGAAGTTGGAACTCAACCACTTTGGTGTAGAAGACACATTCAAATGGGATTAAAAATATGTCAAAAGGATCTCTGGAAGGTGGATATGTCCTTTGTATCACTTGTATGGATGTTTGGGAAGAATTGAGTTTGGGATCACCCAAGGAAGTATAGGGGTTAAAGAGTACTTTCAGTGGTGGAGGACTTTCAAGATTGGCACAAAGAAACTAACTCTTAGTGTAGAGTTGGAATAGGCTTGAGTGAGAAGACTCAAGGCTTTGGGGATTCTAGAAGGGAAATAGGATCCTAGGTGAACTAAGGCAAGTTAAGACCTTAGTGGAGATAGTACAACCCAATATTGGGACTCTTATATCAGAGTGGTATCAGAGCCTCTTTTGATCAGGCTTGTGGTTAATGTTACAACCAAAGGAATCCATTGGAGAGTCAAAAATGGTTACTAATGCTGAATTAGAAAAAAGATAGATGAAAAAGAGGAGGAGAACAGATTACTCCATGATAGGCTTGCTCAATTTGAGAAAAAATTGGATGAAGTTGATGTGAAAGAAGATGAAGTAAAGGACATAATAGAAGGGAAAGGCAAAGAGATTGCCCTTAAAGATGAAGTCCCTGAAGCTGACCTTGTTATAAATGAAGAACCATTCCTGAAAGCCCTCAAGGCTATGAGTGGAAAGCAATGGAAGGAGTTTCCATTTTTAGTGGAAAAATGGAACTAGAGGTAGTCCTTGATTGGATAGAAGGACTAGAGAACCATTTTGAGTGTGATGGAATCATAGAGGCTCAAAAGGTGAAAGTTTCTAAAGAAAGACTGAGAGGATCTGCTCTCACTTGGTGGGAATTCATCCAAGATGAGATAGAGAAGGAAGGGAAAAGGCCCATTTCTTAATGGAAATCTATGGTATAAATAGTAAGAGATGTTTACATCCCAGAGGATTACAAAATCCAGTTGCACAAGAGAAGACAAGGTCTAAGGCAGAAGGACCTAGATGTCAACTCATACACTGAAGAGTTTCAAATACTTTGTATGAGGTCAAGAGTAGTAGAGGGTGAGAAAGTGAAGGTTTTAAGATATCTTAATGGACTTAAATGGACCATTCAAGATGAGATGAGTCTTTTGACTCCAGATACAGTTCAAAAATTCCATCAAATTGCTATCAAGGTGGAAGACAAGTTGAAGAAGAAACAAGACTCCAATACTTCAAGAGGAAGAGTTAGAGGAAGAGACACTAGAGGGAAAAGAAGTGGCTATGGTGGAAGAAGCTCTAAATCTAAAGGACAATCAGAGACTAAGCTCACTGGACAGCATGAAGGAAACTCAAGTAGAGGGAGTTCAAGTAGAGGAAGGAACTCTAATAATAGAGGAAGAGGCAGTAGTCAAGGGAGAGACAATTATTTTGCAAATATGAAGTGCTATCACTGTAATCAGTTAGGACATCTGGCATATAGGTGTCCAGAGAAGGGATGCACCTCTCAAGGAGGTGAAAAAAGAGTGAAATATGTTCATCAAGAGAGAAGTGGAAACAATAACTTTGAAGTGCCATTAGAATCAGAGGAGGGAGAGAATCTCATGATGAGGAGAACTCTAATCAAAGAGTCGGTGAAGGAAGAACTCAGTCAAAAGAGATCATTATTCATAGTCAAGTGTAAAATGATGGGAAAGGTATGTAGAGTCATCATAGACTCATGGTCAACTGGCAATATAGTGTCATATGAGGCAGTCAGTAAGCTGAATATGACAAGGATACCCCACACCAGTCCCTATAAGGTCACTTGGCTAAACAAAGGACAACATGTCCTAGTTAATGAGCAAGCTTGGGTGGAATTATCCATTGGGAGATACAAGGATAAATTTTTATGTGATTTCTTACCTATGGATGCATGTCAATTTCTCCTAGGTAGATCATGGCAATTTGATAGGAGGGTCATGCATGATGGAGTGAAAAATTCATACTCCTTCAAGAAAGACAATGTGACATATAAAATATAGTCACTATTAGAGGATGCAAAGTTGAAGACTACTTGTCCTAATGTGCTCATGGTTGGTTAAAAAGAGTTCTTAGAGACCTTAGATGAATGGTAGGGAGTTGTCTTTGCCTTGGTGTTTAGGCCAAAGGAAGTTGTAGACAAAATAGATAAGAGGACAGAGCTGCCAAAAGAAGTCCAAGAGATAGTGAGTGATGGAAAACCATCAACCTTACCCCCTAAGAGGTTTGTAAGCCATTAGATACACCTAATACCAAGAGCTACCCTACCTAATAAGGCAGCCTATAAAATTACTCCCCAACAGAATGAAGATATTTCTAGACAAATCCAAGAACTTTTAGAACAAGACCTTATAAGAAAGAGCATTATCCCTCGTGATGTGCCCATAGTCCTAGCCCCTAAAAAGGTAGGAACTTGGAGGTCATGTACAGACTCTAGAGTAATCAATAGGATCACTATTAGGTATAGGTTCCCTATCCTTAGGATAGAAGACCTAATGGACTGTCTAGGAGGAGCAAGGTACTTTACAAAGATAGACCTAAAGAGTGGCTACCATCAAATCAGATTAAATGAAGAGGATGAGTGAAAAACAACCTTCAAGACTATAGAAGGATTGTATGAGTGGCTTTTCATGCCATTTAGGTTGTCAAATGCCCCATCAACATTCATGAGGTTGATGAATGAGGTACTTAAAGAGTAAAATGTAAAATTTATAGTGGTCTACTTAGATGCTATTCTCATCTATAGTAAGACAAGAGAAGAGCACCTGAAACACTTGGAATTTGTTTTTAAGAAGCTATAGGTGGAGAAGTTGATGATTAACTTAGAAAAGTGTGGATTTGTCAAGATAGAGATGGTGTACCTTGGTTTTGTGCTATCACATGGTAACTTAAAAATGAATCCAAGCAAGGTTGAGGTCATCATGAACTGGCCTACTCCAAGAACAAGTATTGAGGTAAGAAGTTTTCATGGCCTCGCACAATACTATAGGAAATTTATAAAGTAGTTTAGTGCAATATGTGCTCACATGTTAGACACAATTAAGGGAGGCATGAAGACTAAGTTTGTTTGGACTAAACAAGCTAACAACGGTTTTGAGCTACTGAAGAAAAATATTGCAACACAACCAATTTTGGTCTTTCCAAGTTTTGAAAATTTGTTTACAGTGGAGTGTGATGCCAACAATGTGGCAAATAGAGTTGTCTTAAGTCAGGAGGGAGGACCAGTGGTTTTCCATTCGGAGAAGTTCAGTGAAGCTAAGAAGAAGTATTCTTCTTATGACCTAGAGATGTATGCTTTGGTCTAGTCACTAGGAAAATGGAGGCATTACCTATTTCCAAAGGAGTTCATTGTCTATTCAGACAATCAAGCATTGAGTTTCTTGAGCTCACAAGACAAGTTGAGTCATAAGCATATGAATTGGGTTGAATTCCTGCAACCATACACATTCAACATAAAACACAAGAAGGGATTGCAGAACAAGGTTGTAGATGCCTTGAGTAGAAGAGGCCTTATTGTCACAGAAATCCAACTACATAGCATGGGAATAGACAAATTCAAGGATCTATATGGTGAAGATGAGGACTTTGCAGACATCTACAAGGTATATAAAGAATATTAGAACCACTTTCATAGTAAATATTTTGAATATACTTTGCAAAGTAATCTCCTATTGAAATGAAGTCAACTATGTGTCCCTAGAGGGTCTATAAGGGAGAACTTGATTCAAGAGAAGCACAATGGTGCATTGAGTGGTCATTTTGGGGTCAATAAAACACAATAACTTGTTCAGAGATTTTACTTTTGGCCAAAGATGAATTTTGACATTAGGAAGTATGTTGAAAGTTGTATTATGTGTCAGAAGGCAAAAGGAACATCCACTAATTCTGGCCTATACCAGCCCCTTCCTATCCCAACTAGACCATGGGAATGTTTGTGCATGGACTTTGTGGTAGGATTTCCCAAGTCAAGACAAGGAATGGATAGTGTCAATGTGAAAGTAGACAGATTTAGCAAAATGGCTCACTTTTTTTCATGTAAGACAACCAATGATGCCAGCCAAATAGCTTCACTTTTCTTTAAAGAGGTTGTCAAAATACATGGATTTCCTTTTATCTTTGTGTCAGATAGAGACACCAAGTTTATGAGTCACTTTTGGAAGACTCTGTGGCAGAAGTTGGGAACCAACTTATCCTTTGGATCTGCATACCATCCTCAAACTGATGGTCAAATGGAGGTAGTTACTAGGAGCCTTTGAAATCTCCTAAGATTCTTAACAAAGGAGTATGGTTAGACATGAGACTAACTCACAGGTCAAGCTAAATATGCTTATAATGACACTTTGAATAGGACTACTAGTAAGAGTCCTTTTGAAATTGTATATGGTCTACACCATAGAGGAATTTATGAGTTTAGAGAGCTAAAGGATGGAGTGAAAGGTAGTGGACATGTTGAGGACTTTGCATATGCTATGAAAGAAGTTCATGATATAGTCAGGAAGACACTAATTGACAACACTGAGAAGATCAAGAGAAAAATTGGTGAAGGAAAAAGGGATGTTCAATTCAAGGATGGAGATCTGGAGATGGTACATCTTACCAAGGATAGAATACAAAAAGGAATCCCACACAAGTTACATATGAGAAGGATTGACCCCTGCACTATACTGGCCAAGTATGGAGAAAATGCTTACAAGGTAGAGTTACCAGAGGATAGTGGCTTGTCACCTGTCTTTAACATTGTAGACTTGGTTCTATACAAGGGACAAATCCCTAATCTAGATCAGAGTTTGACTGAGGTCATCCAAAAGGTAGAAGAACTCCATTTTACATCTATACTAGTCAAGAAGGTAGACTACATACTGGACTCTAGAATTTACAAGAAAAATAGAAAGAAGGATTACAAAGAAAACTTAGTAAAGTGGAAAGGACAACTAGATGCAGATGAAATATGGATAAAGGAGTCTGAGTTCAACAAGATGGGCATTGATCCTGACCTACTCAATCTAAGGAGGGATTGAAGTTTTTCACTTGGGGAGGATGGTGAAAGAGCACCTAGGCTATACTCTAAGCCATAGATATTTTTTCTTGTAATTGAAATTGTCCAAGTCAGTATGTGTGTTTATTTTGGACCTTAGGAGGTCTTTCAAAGTGTGTTACTAGGTGTATAGATACTTATTATCTAATCCAACCTAGTATAGTTTGGTTACTTTTTTCTTAGTTTTGGTCTAAATGTGTCCTAGGCCCTAGCATAGTAGGAAAGATGATTTTTTAGGCTTTTATGAGGTTGGTTTATTGAACCAATTGGGTTAGAGTCCCTAAAAGATAGGATGGAAGCATAAATGCAAAGATGCTGAAATTTGCTCAAAAGTTGTCATGATAACATTTGCAAATTTTTGCAAATATTGCATGCAACTCGACAACTTTGGATTCCCCTCATTGTAGGAGTGGTAAAATATTAGAAACATGGAATAATCTTCTTAAGGATGTATGTGACTCATTTCCTTAGGAATAATTTACTGTAAGCAAGTTTTGGAATAGCAAGAAGCTCTACAATTTTGTGTGGTTAGCAATATCTGAGAATTTTGATTTCCAGAGCATGTGAATGGATTGAATTGATCAAATTAATGATATATTTTTGTTTATTAGGTTAATAAAAGACTTTTTCTTTCAATGTGCAAGTTTGGTAGAGTTAGTTTAGTAACAATAATAAATTGATTAGGATTTAAGGAGTCTATCGGTTCAATTTTTAGTGATTTGTGTTTCCATGGCTCCCCCATGAAATCTAACTGTGGGAGTCTCCTAAGGGTAGATGAATGTTTTAGGGGAGCCTATCTATATTTTATATATGAAATTAGAGGTCCTACAGAGTTGAGCTAGTATTTTTATAGTTATGCCCTAGGCGAACAATGTATGTCTAGTTAGGCGTATAACAGGGTAAGAATCAAGTGACATTGCAAGGAAGTGTATGAGGGAAAGAAACCAAGAATGGTTCCAAGATCCTTAGGGTTTATCTAATCACTTCCTATGATCCTAGATCCTATTCAATCTATCTTGATATATTTTTAGCAATAAATCAGTGTGACACTGTCAATGCTTTAAAATAGGCCTAAAAGACCTACATTTCGGGATAGTAGTGTACGAATGGGTTGAGGAGCTAAAACCTTGAAATTATTTAAGGTCTTGGAAAAATTTATTTGATTCCTAATTTATTTTTTAGGGTTGTGTGGAATTTTTTATCAAGAAACTAGAAAAACCCTCTTGATATGGCTAATAGGGCTACTAGGCCTAATAGTCTCCAAAGCATTGAGAACTTGGAACTCAACAAATTTGGTGTAGAAGAACCAAAGTCAGGTTAATACCTCAGTGGAGATAGGGAAACCAAATCTTGGGACTCTTCTATCACAAATTTTTCCTATTAGGGCTACAAAGTTTGATCACTTATGATGGTCTATCCTTTGAGGGGTCTTCCCTGTTAAGAACTTTTAGATTTATAAAATCTACCTTGTTAAAGGATTTAAACTTACAACAAAGTAAGCACTTGGTTAAGAGATTTACAAAGGTCTTTTAGGACCACTCAGTTAAGAGATTTACACTGATTCACTTGATAGAATGTATCAGTACCTAATCCTTCAGTCTACAATACAAATGATGATAATGACTATCCTCTTTCCAACTCTTAACTGATCTCTTAATTTGATTTATCTTTGTTCTTCTCTTCACTGCTCTACTCGGTCACTCTGTCTGGTCAATGCTTTAGATATGCATATACTTCTAATCTCTTCTCTTCACATCCACATCCAAACATACGATTGGAGATCTCTCTCCTGATTAGGGTTTTAAGCATCCCATAAATAGATCATCCAAATCAAGATCAACAATCTAGATCTATCATCTTTTTTCACTTAGGCATCCCTAATTTTGATTGGTTGCATGGATTGCATAGGGATGTATGATCATAAAAATTGTGCGTAATTAATGCATTAAATCTCTGTATATGATCATTAAATGCTCATAGAAGTCAGCCAAAATAGTCTACCTTCATGTTTGTGTCATTCCAAAAACATACAAAATATTTTTGTAGACACTTAAATTTGTCCATTCCAACTCAATATTAATTTTTATTAATATTTTCCCTTAACATTATATTTGTTTTTAATTAATTAACTATTTTTTTATATTCCTCTATTTATATAATTAAATTTAATTTAATTAAATAAATTCATTTTTCCCTTCGTATTTAAATCTTATTTAAATACTATAATATATTAAATTAAATTTAATATATTATCCTTCCATCTCTTATTGTAAAATAAATTTGATTTATTTTATTCCTCCACCAACTAATATTCTTCTAAACTTTAATTAAATTAAAATCATTTTAATTTAATCTCTATTTACCTTATCTAAATTCACCTCTTGCTAATTATTCCTCTAATCTTGATTAAAGGTGGATTACCTCTAATCATGTGCACAATCACCTTTTTCAAGGTGAGGGTTGACTTTTCCTCTCTTTAACCACTTAATCCTAGCCACTCATTCCTTTTGCCTCTTAATCTCCTTCACTCCCACCAAAACCCTACCTAACCCTTCATCTCAGGCACTCATTTTTCACCTCTTAATCTCAGCCCTCCATTTTCATAAGCAAATCCATAAAAGGAGGCCTCACTCCTCATTTTGAAACTAGTCAGTGAATTGAGCATTCTTGCATTCTTGCACACTTGAGCACTTGAGCACTTAGCTTAGATCTCAC
>MU227964.1:372089-397658 GCA_018584345.1 Thuja plicata | reverse complement strand
TAGCACCTTCAGTGTTTGTGGCTTTTACCCACATCTTGTTTCTCATTCTTTTGATGTCATCAATGGTATTTCCATTGGGATGAGTATTTGTGTCTGTCAATCGGTCTTTGCAATCTTTTATCACATGGCCAACTTTATGACAATGTAAACATGCCATACCTAGATTGGTCCATCCTCTTGACCTTCTGGTCCACTTTCTCATACATTTGGCAGAAATATGAACAAACCTTCCACATGTTGTGAAATTTACCCATGTGTTATAGTCCCAAACATAAGAGTTACCTTCTCTTGCTGGTTTGTAGCTTTTATCATTCTCCTCTGGAGTCCATGCTTTGTTATTCTTTTTACAGCATTCCTTATGTGTATACCCATTCATCTTGAATGTAGGACAGTATTTGTCCATATAGGTTTTTCTCTTTGGATTCATCACTTTGGATCTGCACTCATGTGCCTTGTGTCCTTTCTTTTGACAATTATAACAATTACCAATAAAATTAGATTGTGCTTGAGAAATATCTTTCATTCTACTTCTACAAATGTTTGAGGTGTGGCCTGGTTTTCCACAGTGATTGCATGATAGCTTCTTGGATCTTAGGGTTGTGAAAGCATTCCTCTTATTAGATTGATTAGAGTAATCTCCACTCTCATTGTAACCTAATCCTATGTAGTTGTTGACTCTTCTTTGTCCATCAAGAAAATCATCCATCCTTCAGTTTCTGTCCTTAGCCTTTTGATTAATTCATTGTGTTGATTCTAGACTTTGATTTCATACTTCAATTTATTGTTCTCTTCTCTTAGCTCACCAATGATCTATATTATTTCAATGAGTTCTATATTTAATCTATTTTCTTCTTGACTCATAAGAATAATCTAGTTGGTAACCTCATGGTGATGCTCAGTGAGTCTTAGAATTTCTGATTCTTTCTCTTTTAGTTTCTCTGTAATTTTTCTCCTATCATCAATGGCTAGTGTTCTTTCATTTTCAGCTTTTCTTACATCATTCATAACGTCAATAATTTTTACCATTTGTTTCTTGACCTATTTGCAGCATCTTGATTTCATCTGTCAGATGTAGATTGATCTCCTGCATACTTGTAATTTCTTCAATTGATGCATTTGAAGCTTTGCTCAATGATGATTCTACTGTTTCAAAGTACTCTTGTATTTCCATTTCTTTGTAGTCTTTATCATTCAGCCTGGTTTCCATACTCTGTCTTTCATCAAGAAGTTTTCTTAGTTTTATCTTCACCTCCTTATACTTCTCAAAGTTTATTTGCATTTGTAACTGCTCATTCTCAATAGTCATGTCCAGTCTGAACTTTTCCATTGCTCCGATATTTTCTCTCAAGTCTTTAATCTTTTCAAGAGAGAGACTTAGCTCTGATACCAATTATTGGAATTATATTGAGATGATGTACTAAGAGGGGAGGGGTGAATCAGTACCTCTAAAAATTTTCTTGGTTAGCCCATTAACCCTTAGTCATCAGTTTGTAATTTATCTTATCTAACTGTGCATCTTTCTTTATGCATATGTAATCATATCATACATTCTTTTGATATGTAACAATAATAAAAACATTCATGAAAACAGATAACACATGACACAAGATATGATATCACAGAAAACTCCTATTAAGGAAGTAAAAACTGCGGTGGAGATTGTTACCCACAAACTTCACTATCTGCAGATAAGAAAGGGCCAGTTAAGGCTTACATTTGGTCACTTCTGATGACCTACCCTATTAGGATTATTATAGTGGAGACCTATTAAGATCTACTTCATTTGAAGCTTTAGCAACACTGATAAGTGTGCACTCTATTAAGAGATTTGGAAAGAATGGTTAAGTCCACCTTCTACAAAAAGATTATAGATGTGATGCACTTGTTAGAATGCAACTACATAAGTCTTGGATCTGATGATAAATGCAATCTTCAATTGCTGATAACAGATCCTATAAAGCTTCATATATTTAAGTAATCATCCTTCCATGATTGAATAGTACCTTTGTCTACTCGTCGGTAGCCTCTGTGTGTTCTTGATAACTGATATACTCTATTTCTTATCTTTGCATGAATTCTTCCTTCTTCTCCTTAGATGGTCTTCATGGCTATCAAATAATAAGAATTCATGTACTCACAATTGAGTATGAACATCTATTTATAAAAATTTAGGTTCAATTCTTGATTCATGCATCACAAGTTAACTCTAGATCCAAGGTTTACAACTTGACCTTGATCTTTAGTTAGATATACTTTTTATCCATTAGGATTCTTTAAAGCATTTACATAAAGCTTTCATGACCATCTAATATGATTTAAAATAAAATAAAACTCTATAAATAGAATTACATTGCTTTAATCATCATGTAAAACTTAGATCCACAACTTGTGGGTTATTGATCTATCTATCAGTTCTTATGGTCAGTTTTCTTGATCGTCGATGGTCCTTTCTTGAACTGGTCATCGGGTGTGCTTTTTCTATTCCTGTCGGTTTAGTTCTGAAAACTGTGTCGCCGATAATTCTTTCTATTGCCAATGATTCTTGTGGTCGCTGGTGATGCTTTTGGTCACCGGTGATGCCTAACACTTTTATACTTAGCATTTTTCTGAAAAATATTTTTTCTATTGGGTATGCTTGCATTACACCGGTACTGCTTGTAGTTCACCGGTAATGCTTGCTGTCTGTCAGTGATGCTTTCTGTCTATGTTTTTCAATGAGTATGCTAATGGAAAAATAATGTCATTACAACCTACCTTGAATATGACTAAGTGTGGAACACTAATAGACAACATGAATTAGAGATCAACACTACCAATCATAATTTGAAAATTTAGACTAATCCTTTTCCATATCATACCACCAACAGTATTGAGTCAACCAAACCTTCATAATTTTCTCAACCTTTTGAGAATCATATGGAAATTGATCCTAGTCATGTTGTTAGTCTTGTTGAACACTTCCAACCCAAACCACACCTTGATCCTTGGATTACCTTTGATCCTTGTAAAACAATCAGAGCTCCTGATGGTCCTTTATACATAGTTTCAAAGATCAATGGTATTCCTTCCCAATGTGTCCTCATTGATCTTAATTGCATGGCGAGTGTGATAACTAATGAACATTTTTAAGTATATGATTGTAGCATGATGTTTACGATGGTTCCCCCATGATTATTTAAACATGTAATGCTTTCCTTTATCCTTCTCACGGTTCCATATCCTTTCCGATTGAATTTGGCAATAAAGCTTTAGATGTTTCCATTACAATTATCCCAACCTCTGATCAATTTCAAGTTAAACTTTTTCCTTCCTTGGCTTAAATCCATGAGATCTTTGGTAGCTCCCATTAATAATTGCATTAAATTCCCTCATAATGGAAAAATCATGATAGTTAACCATAGCCTTTACAAACCTTTATTCTTGATATATTCTCTTGACTTGGATTTCTTTTGGCCTTCCATACCCCAACAAACTCAACCTTGTGGACTAATAATATTTTCTATTTATATAAAACTATAAAATCTAGAATATTTGTGAACTTAGAAATCCTAAGGTTCCTCCATCCTCTTCTACTGGAATTCTTTCTATATCTCTTCTTTCTTGCATACATAATATACATCAGCCTAGTTTGGATCCTCCAGTTCTTCTTCCTAAAGTATAAAAGGCCCAAATGGTCATTGATCCTCAATGTCAGCCTATTTCAAGTAAAAATTTGTGTAACCATCATGCTTGTGACCATCGTTGTAAATTTTGTGCTACATCCTATTAGCGCACCTCTCAAAAAATTGCTTCTGGACTAATAAAACCTCTAATTCAGTCATTCCTCTTTCTCAACCCATTCTTGAGCCCAATGAGGAAGTAAATTTAAAAATGAGAAAAATGTGCAAACATGATAATTCAATTCATATATTAGATTCTATTACAATTAATTTAGATGAAGAAGATAGTCTTGATGATGACACTTTTATGCCTAACAATGATATACATGATGCTATTGATTCTGATGATTGTGAGATTAGAGATCTTGATCATGATTTTTCTTACATATTTTCAAAGCAATTATCAATCAATTCTAGTGACAAACACAATGACCTATCATTACAGCATGGTCCTTATTTGGAACTAGCCATTGTTCCATCTTTCATTCTTGATGTTTCTCCTCTTGCGAGTTGCACACCTTCCCAAAACATTATAGATCAAGTTGGGGGGAATGTGATACACTTGACTAGCTCCTCTTGAAAATTGGATTTATTTAATGTGTTTTCATATTTGTACTGTTGTGCTTTCCCACTATTGTGTTTCCTTCTCTTTGTTTTATTTAGATTTCTTTAAGTGACCCCTGTTTATCCATTGGCGCAAGGTGATAAAGGAATTGCAATGTCATAAACATTCCTTTTATTTTATTTCTCATATTCTCTATATTTTTTATGCTATGTCATGCATGTGCAATTGTTAATTAATGTAACTTTGTGTTGTCTTCTTGGTGATGATGAGAATAGGTAGAAACCTTTCCCTTTTTAGGGTCTCCGTAATGCCACCCAGAAAGACTCTTCTTTGTGATTCTTACGTTTCATTCTTCCATTGTGCTTGTAGTTCTGCTACCTTTTGGGAATGATGAGAATTCATTTTGATATATATATGATCATATTGACCCCATAGTTAGTAGATCCCTCTACTAATCTCTCTTTGTCATGTTCTAATTTCCCTTGACTTATTCCTATTTGGGGGGATTTCATAGTGGAAATGTCTCTAGTGGATTCATGTACAGTCTATTAAAGATATTACTCATGTTAAGGCTCTTGCGATCACTTTAACATGGGAGTATACACTCTGATCACTATGTACACCCTCATGGTGGTTTGATGTTAGACTTTTTTTTTGGTCCATGTGGAAGACAATGCTTTTCCACATGTATGTTCTTTCCTTTTTTATTCATGTGGAGGAAAATGTTTTTCCACATGCCTAATCTTTCCTTTTTGATCCATGTGGAAGAAAATGGTTTTCCACATGCCTAATATCCTTTTCCTTTTCTAGATCCATGTGGAATATGTAAAGGAAGAAAAATTGATATTGAAGAAAAATTGATATTGATATATTTATGTTGATTTGGTTAGGTTTGAAATGTGTTGTATTTCCTTAACCTTTACATTTAATTGTATTTTATGTATGGAAATGTGTATTAAGAGGAAAATAAGATGTTCCACTTTTATCCTCAAATGCACAAATGAAAGATCCAAGTTGATCAACCCAAAAGAGGGATTAATGCATAAATGAATCAACCACTTGGAAATGAGAACAAAGAGGGAGATCTTAAATTATTTTTTATTGACAATGTAGATATGATATTTGACAATAATTGAAAAGGATGAGAGAAATAACTAACCTTGAAGAATTACAGATCAAATAATACTATTTTCTGAGGTCTGTACTCTATTTCTGAAAAATCTAAAGTATGATTCAGAACAGGAACACATAGATGAACAAAACCCAAAAATATTTTTCCGGTCCAACACCGTCTTATGAAAAAGGTCAACCTTGACCCAAAAATGTCACCCTTGACCCAATAATGTCGACCCTGACCTGCACGGCCTCAATATAAAATTTGTTCACGAAGCCCAAAAGAAAGCTGAAAAGGGTATCTAGATCTAAGTCCAAATCTGTAGTCCCAAACCTGTACCTTCAAGAAAAAGAGGTTTGTTTTTTGTGGGGGAGGGGTTTTCCTTGGTTGAACCCTGGTTTTGGAATTAACCTTAAATATATGTAATTGAAATTGCAGAAGTAAAAAAAGTAAATGCATAAATTCACCTTGCTTGTAAAATTCCTTGTGGAGGATTTGAATCCTTGAATCAACAAGTAAGTATGCACCAATGGATCTACAATGTAGGATGTAGGATGTCTTCAATCAATTTCTTGTTGATCTCCTACACCAAATCTTGAATTGGTTCTTGGGTATGAAGAGGCTTGGAAGAAGATGGAGAGATCACCAAAAAGGGCACCATGTGGCTTGAATCCTTCAATGGCCTCCCATGGATATCTTTGAATGCTTGAAGGATTGATGGTGGATGAATCCTTGCTTCAAATATTTCTTGATTTCTTGCTTGATTCTTCACTTGATGAATTTTCTCAATTGCTCAAGGATGCTTAGTCTTCAATAGAGGACTTAGAGAAAATGAGGGGAGAAAGGCTCCCTTTTATATTAAAAAAGGCACAATATTCTAAGGAGGCTGACATAGAATAATTAAATCCTAATTGGCCCCATGCCCCTAGAAGTGGACCTATATTAAATATAATTTAGGAATCACCACTTCGGAACCTGAAACAATCGACCTAGAAGCGGGAAATGACTTTTTGCAAAGACCGACATCAAGAAACTGTGGGACCCTGAGATTTGAACCCAAGGTCAAGGTCGAGGTAGAACTTGACCTAGGTCAGGGTTGAGGTCTTCCTTGACCTAGGTCAAGGTCAAGGTCAACATAGACCCAAAATTTTGACCCTGACCCTGAGGTCAAAGACCTCAGATCTACAGTCTAGGATGCCAAAAACTGGATGGAAAGAAGTGGAAAGAGAGGCAGAACAGGGGGAAAGCTAGATCAAAGTTAGAAACCCATTCAAGGTGCTTTATATGAACCAAAACCACTTAATCAGAAGGCTAAACCAGTCTACCATGGAAGTACTTCCATTTTTTGACTATACATTTAGCCCCCACTTTAGAAGGAGTATGGACTCACCGCAAACTCTTAGTAAAGGAATTCATAGAGAAAAGAAAATATTATTGGAATCAAGAGGGACAAAGAAATCCTCAAGACCCCATGGGGCTTCATTATTTATCAACCCTAAGATCACGATAAGAGAGACATCACTTTAAAGAGATAAAAAGAGAAAGGGTGTGATTATCTTTCTCAGTGAGAACTTATGTCCCATTGTGAACCACACAAGAAAAAAATGTAACTGGAAAGATGGAGTTGAACTGCCTAGTGAATGTGGCTACTCACTAGTCAACCAATCAAGGAGATCCATTCTTAAAGGGATCAAAAACATTATAAATTGAAAACTGGTGGGATCAAGGGATCCATGTAATTTTAAACTGGAGGGATCAAGAGATCCTAAAAAGTAAAATGACCATGCCTTAAGGATCAGTTTTTAATCCATGAAGGGAAAAAAATTTTAAGTCTTGAAAGCTATTTTGAATGTGCATGTGTGCAAAAAGTGAGTAGAGTGTATGCCCCCACATTAAAGTCATTGCTAACACTTTAACAGGAGAAATGGTTTTAACGGAAACATAAACAACTCTATGGATTACGTTTCCACTATGAGATGTCCCCAAACAAAGAAAACTCAAGGGAAATAAAACATAAACATGTACATATAAATATGATATTATTGCAAATTAATTAACATCATTCCCCAAAGAAATTATAACTACAATCACAATGGAGGAAAGAAAACTTAAGAGTTATGAAGAGGAATATTTTTAGACCACAACCTGGAGACCTAAAAGAATCAGTGCTACCATGTCGCAGAGCCAAGTAGACTATACAAGGAAACCATTTACGAACAATAGCACAAGTAAAACATAACATGAAACAACATATAGAAGCATAAAGATACATATAGAGGAATTGCACAACATGGTTGATTCCTTTATTACCTTGCACCAATGAAGAAACAAGGTTCGTATAAAAGATACTAACAGACATTTAGCAAATACATTATGGGAGAAGCACATTAAAACATGCAAACACAAATGGGCTACCATAAAAGATAAGCCAATCAAGAAAATTGATGACCCTCCTGATATTGATTTTTGTTATTGATGGAAGATGGGAAACTCGCAAGAGGGACTATATCCAATATAGTAGGAATGATAGCGAGTTCCAAACAAGGATCCTCTTGAGAATCGCAATACTCAATACTAGGTGTAATTGTTAATTGAGTTGAAAGAATATGAGGTAGATCAATATCAAGATCAATAGTCTCATATTCATCACTAAGATCAATAGAATCGTTGAGATTGTCCTCCTCATCAAGGTTGATTGAAATGGGTCCTAAGATGTGAATAGGATCATCATACTCATTCATCTTAACATCTTTGTGAATATCAACATCTAACGCATCAGGCATGGGTTGATCAAAAGAAGGTAAGGAGTTATGAATAACAAAAGCATGAGCTCTAGCATTAGCTTGATGCTTCTTATGATGTTCATTAGCAGATTTTTTATGTTTAGCTTTGGTTGGCATATTTTGAGAACTAGGAGGAATGACAACAGGTTCCTTCACAGGTTCTATGGGAGGATTCTCAATAGGTTGTGATGAAATAATAGAAGTTTTATTAATATCATTAGCAGCAATGGATAAAGGAGGTATTGCATGAGTAGGATAAAGACCACAGTTGGAATCTATCTGAGGCATACTTAGCTCAGTAATTTTGCAATTCTTTTAAGCTTGGTATGAGTGAAAGAGATGATCAGGGTGAGGAGGACATAAGTTAGGTAATGAGGGCCAAAATAAATTGAGAGTAGCACAATCTCTAGGCCTAGAAGGTTGATACAAACTATGATTAATCATTTTTACTTCTCCATTATGAATGAACTTAAGACATTTATGAATGGGAGAAGTGATATCATGCATAGAAATTATCCAAGGTAAACCAAATTTGATTTGAAATTGATCAGAAGTAGGAATAATGATGAAGGTAGTATCTACAAATTTACCACAAAGTTCAACAGGTAAGTTAATAGAACCAAGTGTAGGATAAAGAATACCATTACATGTTTGGATCCATGCATTAGATGGATCATAACAATCATTTTGTAGTCCTTTCATAAAAATATTTTCCTCAGTAATGACACTTATTAGAGATGTGGGATCAACTAGACAACCACGAGTTGGTATCTTAGCAATCCTAGCATAGATATAAAGGGGACCATCGGGAGCCTTAATCATTTTAGAATCATCAAAGGTAATTAAAAGTTCCCTAGGTCACTTATCCTTAGTTTGTTTTGGAGTTTTAGGTAGAATTGGAAGTTGAAGTGAAACAACAGCCTCCACGTGATTCACAATGTGATTAAGATCATCCATCTTTGAATCGTAAACAATATCCACAGAAGATGGTTGAGCTATAGTATTAGTATCATGTGTAGGTAAAGGATTCATATAGATTTGAAGGTTTTGATTAGGAGGAGAAATATATTTATTCCCATTACCATCAAAATTATCAACATTAAAAGCCTTGGAATCAATTAAATCTTGAATTCTATGTTTTAGAGAGTAATATTATTCGGTATCATGGCCATTCTGGTGATGTTATTGGCAGAAAGCTTTAGAATCAAAGGATTTTGAAGCTATTGTAGTGGGAAGAAGAGGTCAAATAGGAGGCAAGGTAATCATATTAGCACTTAACAACCTACTCATTATAGAATGAAAAGTTTTAGAGAGAGGAGTAAACGTACGATTCATATGGAAGGTAGTGGATGCAGAAGTGGCATTGTTGGATGTAACCACAACTTGATCAGCAACCACATTTGTCTATTTATTAATCTTGACATATTTGTTAGGTTTTTGGAATTTATTAGGATTAGGAGCATTGTCACTCTTATCAACTGGAACAGGAGCCATTAGAGTGTTTCTCTCAAACTATCTCACTTTCAATTGATAATAGTGAAGTGTTGCACATAGCTGTTGAAAGGAAGTAAATTTAGTAAGTGGAATCTTATCTCTAATATCCTTTTGTAAATTTTAAATAAACATATGTTGAATATCAATATCAGGAACATGATAAGAAATCTAAGCATGAAAATTCTTAAATATACCAATAAAATTAGTCAATTTTTCCTTAATGGTTTGTTTACAATGCATTAAATCAGATAAGGACACTTGTGGACAATTGTTATTTTGAAATTGTTGGATAAAAGCATTGGAAATTTTAGGAAAAGAATCAATGGAATAAGGAGGTGAAGAACAATACCATTGTAAAGATTTATCTCAAAAAGTTCTAGCAAACAATTTAGCTAAAATCCTATGGTCATAAGCATAATCACTACAAAGGATTTGAAATGTTTTAATATGAGTAACAGGATCACCTTTACCATTGTAATTTTCAAGATGAGGCATATTGGCTTGCTGAGGGACAGTAGCATGAATGATGTCTCAAGATAAAGGACTACCCATGTCACATGTAGGAATGCTAAATTTGGATTGAGTTAAAGATGTAAGTTGTTGTTGTAAAGATGACACAGTTTGAGCCAAACTAATAATTGTGGAATCATTAGAGGAAACTAGTGGCATAGCAATATTAGGAACACTAGGGAAAGTATAGGAAGCAGCAGGAATAGAAGAAACAACTGATGGAACATTAGGAACCACAGTTGGAAGAGGATTAGAATAAGTAAAAGGCATGCTATGATATCAAGGCTATGAGGTAGGTAAAGATACCCGTGGAGCACTCACAGGAATAGATGCATTTGGGAGAGATATGGTCATCAAAGGAGGAGTATAAGTAGGAATGCTAGGTAAAGGAAGAGAAGAAGGTCCTAAACTAGTGACAATATGTGTGAATCCTAACTCTTGAGCTTCTTGGGCTAAAGGTTTAACATTTGAATGCACAAGATGAGTAAGACCACACAAGAAATTAACACCTTGATCATTATCACAGAGGAATTTATTAAGGGCCTCTATAGCTTGGATGGAATCTTGATTATGGTTTTCTTGGATAAGCCAATTTCCCATTTTATCAAGTTCGGTTGAAATTTTTTGCACTTGTTTAGGAGGAACTCTTAAAGCATCATCTTCACATGAGATAAGTGAGAAGAGTTATGCTCCATAGAAGGATTGGAATCATGAGTTATCAAATTATCATTTGAAATCCTAAGGAAAGGAGAAGAAGACTCAGGATCAAAGGAACCCACAAGTCTATGACTTCTTCTAACCAGGATACTATAAGTAGGACTAGAAGTGGTAAAGCTCATACACCAATGCAATGTAAATGAACAAACACAAGTTTTTGATTTATTAATTTTAAATGTAATTGAAAGAACATGCAAGATCTAGCATAAACATATAAATCTAACACCCAAAAAAGAAAGACTTGTCTATCATGGGTTCACCAAAATGTAAAGGACAAAAAATTGATATTGAAGAAAAATTGATATTGATATATTTATGTTGATTTGGTTAGGTTTGAAATGTGTTGTATTTCCCTAACCTTTACATTTAATTGTAGTTTATGTATCAAAATTTGTATTAAGAATAAAATAATATGTTCCACTTTTATCCTCAAATGCACAAATGAAAGATTCAAGTTGATCAACCCAAAAGAGGGATTAATGCATAAATGAATCAACCACTTGGAAATGAAAACAAAGAGCGAGATCTTAAATTATGTTTTATTGAAAACGTAGATATGATATATGATAATAATTGAAAAGGATGAGAGAAATTACTAACCTTAAAGAATTGCAGATCAAAGAATTCTATTTTTGAGGTCTATACTCTATTTCTGGAAAATCTGAAGTATGATCCAGAACTGGAACGCAGAGATGAACAAAACTCAGAAATATTTTTCTGATCTGACATTGTCTTATGAAAAAGGTCAACCTTGACCCATAAATATCACCCCTAACCCAATAATGTCGACCTTGACCTACACAGCCTTGACAAAAAATCTATTCACGAAGCCTGAAAGAAAGCCTAACAGAGTATCCAGATCTGAGTCCAAATCCGCAGTCCCGAACCTGTACCTACAAGAAAAAGAGGTTTTTTTTTTTCGGGGAGGGGTTTGCCTTGGTCAAACTCTAGTTTTGGAATTAACCTTAAATATATGTAATTTAAATTGTAGAATCAAACAAAGTAAATGCATAAATTCACCTTTCTTGTAAAAGTCCTTGTGGAGGATTCGAATCCTTGAATCCACAAGTATGTATGCACCAATGGATCTAGAATGTAGGATGTAGGATGTCTTTAATCAATTTCTTGTTGATCTCCAACACCAAATCTTGAATATGTTCTTGGGTATGAAGAGGGTTGGAAGAAGATGGAGAGATCACCAAAAAGGGCACCATGTAGCTTGAATCCTTCAATGGTCTCCCATGGATCTCTTTGAATTCTTGAAGGATTGATGGTGGATGAATCCTTACTTCAAATATTTCTTTATTTCTTTCTTGAATATTCACTTGATGATGTTTCTCAATTTCTCAAGGATGCTTAGGCAGCAATAGAGGACTTAGAGAAAATGAGGGGAGAAAGGCTCCCTTTTATATGAAATTAGGGCACAATCTTCTAAGGAGGCCACATAGGAAAATTAAATCTTAATTGGACCCATGCCACTAGAAGTGGACCTATGTTAAATATAATTTAGGAATCACCACTTTGGAACCCAAAACAGCCGACCTAGAAGCAGGAAATGACTTTTTGCAAAGACCAACATCCAGAAACTGTGAGACCCTGAGATTTGAACCCATGGTAAAGGTCAAGGTTGAACTTGGCCTAGGTTAGGGTCAAGGTTGTCCTTGACCTAGGTTAGGGTCAAGTTTGACATACACCTAAAAGGTCAACCCTAACGTTGAGGTCAAAGACCTCATATCTACAATCCAGGATGCCAAAAATTGGATGGAAAGAAGTGGAAAGAGAGGAAGAATAGGGGGAAAGCCAGGTCAAAGTTAGTAACCCATTCAAGGTGCTTGATATGACCCCAAACCACTTAATTGGAAGGATAAAATAGTCTACCATGGAAGTGCTTCCATTTTCAGACTACACAGAAGATAATAATTTTCCACATTCTTGATTTCTCTTTTAAGCCACTCCATTTGCATGCCTTGTGAAGGTGGAATTGACTTTCAATTTTCCTTCTCCTTTGTTCTTTAATGGATCATCTAGTACTACATAGCTATCCTACTAGCCTATGGGCTCTCTCTCTCTCTCTCTCTCTCTCTCTCTCTCTCTCTCTCTCTCTCTCATGCGCGATGCCTCTCTTATATCATTTTTGGATTCAATAAGAACTTAAGTTACTTGGGATCTTTATGTTTTAGATCCAAGGTCTCCAAGTCCTTTTCATAGATACATTCAAGCAAGTCAATCTCCTTCCATTGATGCAAGTCAATCTCCTTCCATTAATACAAGATTTATTTCCGATGATGGCAAAGTAGAGAGCTTCTCAAGTGGTGCAAGGAGTTTCATTCCATTCTTTTTCAAGTGGAATAACTATATTCATGATCTAGATATGGCAATTATGGATCTCATACATTGGTAAGGACACCATTGATATTCTTACATTTCAATTCAACGTTCAAATGCAAGCATCTTCATGAATTTTTGTGATTTCTACATCTGTTCATGAGGGTTTTACACTGGCCAAATGAAGCATTTACCTTCCTTCCCTTTATATATGTGCATTTACATATATATTTCAAGGCTAATTCCTAAACTGGGGATTGACCAAGCCAAGCCCCCTTCCAAAAATAATTTCCCTTTTTCTATGTGTAGGAATAGGTTTCAGGATCTAAAGAATTGGATTCAAGCATTTTTGGGGTTGTCTCAGAGATTGGAATTGAAAAGTACACAATCAAAAATAGAGGGTTGTAGTTGAATCTCAACTTGTACCTAAAAATTTAATTTTTTCTTGGAGGCCTTATATTTTAACAGTCAAAAGTTACAAGTGTCAGGGTCCCAAATCCAGAATGGTTTCAGTCTACGACATATTATTGACTATAAATTATAGTTTCAATGCATATAAACCCCTAATTCATTTCAAGGTGCACAAATTATTCTCCAATATTGCATTTACTTTTATATCTACCATTGCATTAGTCATCCTTAGTTACATTTTAGATTTGTACTTTCTCATTATTTAATTAGTCAAATGCATTAATTCCTTAATAGTGGAAATAGGTCTTATCCTTCTCCCTTTGCATCTAGGATTTGTATTTGTACCCTTCATCTTGGGTTTTCTATTTAAAATTGTATACAAAGAGGCTTTTTTTTCTATTTCCCAACTATATAGACCCCCTACCCATACAAAAAAAAGGAATTTGGTGAGTGATATCTACCTTATCGTTTCTCACAATTTTTCCCTATAAATTTTGGTGAACCCGGTGCTTTCATGCATATTATCTTTTTGTTTTATTGTTGGATGATATTTACATTATATTCTTTAGTTCACCCCTATACATTATGGGGAATCCAATACTTTCATGCATATTTTCTTTTAATTTTATAGTTGGATGATCTTTACTTTATATTCTTGAGTTCACCCCTATACATCATGGTCAACCTGTCACATGATACCTTCTTTTGATGTGATTGTTGGATGTCCCTTTTATATGAATTATTTAGGAATTTGATATCTAGATCTCATTTGTATGTGCTCACATCATAGTGCTATATTTTATACATTTGAATATATCCTTAATCAAACAACCCATTATTTATTTTAATCATAAAACTGGGTTAGATCTACATTACTATTGTGATCTCCTAGTTTTAATCACACATCATTTTCATTTCCCTTTCTCTCATTTCTTGTATGAAAATTGTTACTCTATGTCCTTAATATATTATTCTATTTAGAAGAAGTTGTATACATATGGGTTCCTTAAATCATGAGTGTTATTTCTTTCTGATTCATTGTGAGACCAACATGCCTAACCATGAGCTCACCCCATCTCTTGAGAAAAATTCTTCCCACTCTTCTAATGGTGAAGAGGAAGCCTTAAGATTTTCTCCCGGGAAAATCCAAAATCTCTCCATGGACATGGAAAATTTTTAATAGTGTTTAAGCCAAGATCATTCTAATCTGAAAGCTTTAGCCTTGATTAGTGGTTTAAAGAAATACATCCAAAACTATGAACATGATATTGATTTCCTTCGTTCCTTATCCCAAATTGTTAATAACAATGTTAATCCCATTCAAGAATCTAATCAAGAGATATGATAAACCCAACCTCCTACTATTGAAATTTCAAATCCTATTTCCACTTCAATTCCCTTTATTTCTACTTATACTCCACCTACCATCATAACTTCATTTTAACCTTCCAATCATATTTATGTGAGCCTTCCTAATCCTAGTGCTCCTCTTTTTCCTTCAAGTGTGCTAAGTGTCTCTTTGTGTACAACCATGCCCACTTATCATAGTGTGACCTTTTCATATCCCACCATTCCCTCTATGTCAACAATATGCCAAACACTTTTAACACATCTCTTTCTACAATTCATTCTAATGATCCAACCATTAACAATCTAGCTCAAATTATGTGTTCTTTACCACAACAACTTTCTTCTCTAATGAAATCAAAATTTAATATTCCTACATGTGACATTTCTAGTTCTTTTTATTTAGATATCATCTGTGTTGTGGTCCCACACTACATGGATATTCCTCATCTTTTGACTTATAATAGAAAGGGTGATCCTTTAACTCATGTCAAAATATTCCAAAAATCGTCAAATAATTTCAATAATTTCAAAACAACATTGGTCGTCAAATATTCTTAACTGATTTAATGCATTGTAAATAAGGTGTTAAAAAAAAAAGAGAATAATTTAATTGGTAGATTTAAGAATTTGCATGCTCAGATTCATTATCCTATGCCTGATAATGATTTTCACCCCATTTTTATTTCAGATTTACCAAAAGGCATTAGAGATGAGATTCTACTTTTTGAATTCTCCTCTTTACTCAAATTTATGCAGTGCTTCATAATTGTCAAATTTGAGTAAATTTGTGAGTGACACTCCAATGAATCATATTGATAAGAGTGATGTCGAGTCCAATAATTTCACCAAATTTTAGAAAAAAAAGAACTTCATAAAAAATAAGACATTCAACAATGTTGACGAACATGTGGTAGCAACATCCAAATTTGTGGCTCCTTTGTCATTTTATTTTAAACCATCTCATAATTTTACACAAATTTTTCAATATTTGCATAATATTATGTTGAAGTTGATTAGTTCTAAAATTTTATAAATAAAGAACATCATTTTAGTAGACAATTGAAATATAATGTTCATGATGATTCCCCCATAATGATTCAAAAATGTAATGATTTCCTTTATTCTTATCATGGTTCCATATCCTTTCCTATTGAAGTTAGTGTATCATCTTAAAATGAGAGAAATTTCATGTTAAGAAATTTTAGCCCTCCTTAGGGGGTGTTTTTGACCATCATCATATTGTCCCCTCATTTTTGCACCTTCTCCTACTTTTGTGCCTATTTAGGACCCTGATTAGGCCTCTCTAGGCACCATCCATCCCATCTGGCACATTTTCCAGGGGTTCTAACTCCCTGGGTCAAGGTCAACCTTGACCTTGACATAGTTCAATGACAACCTCAACTTTGACCTTGGTCCCTCTTTCTATTTTGAAAGTTTGTTGGCTGTCGGAGATCATTAAAAGTTCATTTCCTGCTTCTGAGTCGGCTGTTTTGGTCTTTAGAGAAACAAATATTAAATAATATTTGATATACATCCTCTTATAAGGGTATAGGTATAATTCAAATTTCATTCTCCTATGTAGGCCTCTCTATAATATTGTTCCCTAGATTCATATATAAGGAAGTTTTCTCCTCTCATTTTCTCTAAGAAAAAAAAAAGGTGATAAGAAGCCAAGCTAAGATTCACTAAGTGCATAACCACCATCAAGAAAAACATTCAAGAACCCATTGTTCTACATGTTTTCAAGCTTTCAAAGTATTCAATTTTTCCTCTCAAGTATTCAAGTTCTCAATTGAAGATCCAGGATTCAAGCATTCAAGCATTCAAAGGGATTTGGTTCAAGCATTCAAGATTCATCATTCAAGCCCTAGATCTATACATCATGGTGGTGTGATATTCCTTCAATATAATTTGTGCATTCTCAATATTCACTCATTATCCCTTCAAGTAAAATTCCAAGCATACAATCATGGATTTTTATGGTTTCTAATATTGAGTCCAAGCTTTCATATTTACATACTTGTTTACATTTGAAATATAATTGCATATCTATTGAATATCATAGCTTCATTATTAGATCTACTTGTACTACTTGCTGGCATTCTTTATTTCAATTATTGATTTCAAGGTAAATTCCTAAATCAAGGTTTGACTAAGGCAAACCCCTCCCCCCCCAACAATCAATCCATTTTTATTTCAGGTACAGGTTAGGAGTAGCAAGTTGGAGTGCAGATTCAGATACCCTTTTCAAAAAACCATCAGGAACTGGAAACAAATTTTATGTTGGAGACTTTGAGGTAGATTTTTCCCTGGGTCAGAATTTAAAATTTTGGGTCAATGCTTATATTGACTTGAGGGTCAAAATCAGAAATATGTCAGATCAAAAAAAGATTGTTGGGTTTTGTTCGTCTCTGCGTTTCTGTTTGAGATCTGGTCTTAGATTTTCCAGAAACTCGGTGTAGACCCCCGAAAATAACATTCTTCAGGTCTATAACATTTCAAGGTTATTACTTTCTCCTAGTCATTTCAATTAAAGTTATCACACATTTTTTAATTTAAATGGAATCTAAAGTCTTCCTCTGCTCTCATTTCCAATAGATTGATTCATTTCTGCATTGATCCCTCCTTTGGGGTTAATCAATTTGGATCCTTGCTTTGTGTATTTGAGGTTAGAAGGAACAGCTTACCTTCCCCACACATTTCAATAAACATTCTAATTTCAAATGTAACAACATCCACCTTATCTTACATTTTATCAATATCTCTATTTCTTATGTTACAGTTAGTAATGAATCTTTAGATGTTACATTTACTGTTATCCCAACCTCAGACCATTTTCAAGTCAAACATGGCCTTCCTTGGATTACATCCATGAGATTCATTGTATCTCCTATTCATAAATACATTAAATTCCCTCATAATGTAGAACTCATGACAATTAACCATTACCTTTACCAACCTTTAGTCCTGATATATTTTCTAGACTTGCCTTTCTTTTGTCCTTCCATACCCTTAACCAACTCAACCTCGTCCTGACAACATTTTCTATTCATATAAAAACTATAAAATCTAGAAGATTTGTGAGCTTAGCAAGCCTAAGGTTCTTCCATCCTCTTCTCCAAAACTTCTTCCTATATCTATTCTTTGTTACATAAAAAATATACATCAGCCTAGTCTCAATCCTCCAGTTCTTCCTCCTAAAGAAGAAAAGGTCCCTATGGTCATTGATTCTCAACCTCGACCTATGTCAAGTAAAAATTTCTGTAACCGTCATGCTCATGACCTCCATCATAAATGTCATGCTAAATCCTATCAGCATGCCTCTCAAAATATTGTTTCTCCTAATACACCCTCTGATTCAGTCATTCCTCTTTCACAACCCATTCTTGAGCCCAAGGATGAAGTAAATTTGAAAAAGTGAAAACATGTATGTAAGAATGATAATTCAATTTGTATCTTAGATTCTATTATAATTAATTTAGATGAAGAAGATACTCTTGATGATGAGATTTTATGTGTAACAATGATACACATGATATAATTTATTTTGATGATTTGAGATTATAGATCTTGATAATGATTTTCCTAACATGTTTTCACAAAAATTATCCATCAATCCTAGTGACAAACACAATGACCTATCTTTACAACATGTTCCTTGTTTGGAACTGGCCATTATTCCATTTTTTGTGCTTGATGTTTCTCCTCTTGCTAGTTACCCACCTTACCAAAATATTATAGACTGATTTGGGAGTGTAGGGTTATACACTTGAATAGCTTCTCTTGTGCAGTGGATTCCTTTAATGTGTTTACATTTTTGTAGTGTTATGTTCCCTAGTGTTATGTTGCATGCTCTCTATTTTTTTATATTTATTTAAATGACACTTTTGGCTTTGTTTGCGAAAGGTGATAAAGGGATCACAATTTCGTAAACATTCCTCTATTTGTATCTCTCTTCTTCTATATGTCATTTCATTTTATGTCATGCATGTGCAATTTTTTGTCAATGTTCCTTTTTGTTGTCTTCTTGGTGAGAATGCAAACTGGTAGTAACCTTTCTCATTTTTGGGTCTACGCAATGCTACCCAAAAAGAATCTTCTTTATGACTCTTACATGTCATTCTTCCATTGTTCTTGTAGTTCTTTTAACTTTAGAGAATGATGATAATTCATTTTGATATAAATACATATTATCATATGATCATACTAACCCTAGAGTTAGTATATCCCTTTCATGCTCTCCCTTTTTCATTTTCTTATTTCCCTTTATTTTTTAATACTTTGGGTAATTTCATAGTGGAAACATCTCTAGTGGAAGAATATACAATTTTTTAAATCTATTGCTCACATTAAGGTGCTTGCAATTGATTTAACATGGGAGCATACACTCTCCTCACTTTGGAAACACTCATAGTGGTTCGATGTTAGATTTTCCTTTTTGATCCATGTGGAAAGCAATGCTTTACCATGTACCTAATCTTCCCTATTTAACCCATGTGGAAGATAATATTTTCCACATGCTTGATCTTTCCTTTTTTATCCATACCAAAGACAATGCTTTCCCACATGCCTGATCTTTCCTTTTTCATCCATGTAGAAGACAATACTTTTCCACATGCTTAATGTCCTTTTCCTTATCTTGATATATGTGTAAGAAAATTATTTTCCACATGCCTAAACTCTCTTTTAAGCCCCTCCAATCCCATGCCTTGTAATGGTGGAATTGAATTTCAATTCCCTTTCTCTTTTTTTCTTCTATGGATCACCTAGAACTACATAGCTAGCCTCTCTCTCTCTCTCTAGATTTGATATGAACTTAAGTTACTTGGAGACTTGATGTTTTCATTTCCTTAGCCTTCATGAGATCATGCATCTAATTTTCCGTGAACATGAGTTTTTCTCATACTCCTACTAAAGTGGGGGCTAAATGTATCATCCTAAAAATTTAGCGCAAATAATATGATGTCTTTTAGGACCTATTGACCCCATATTTTTTATTTCAAGATCTAGCTGTTGGTTATGCATGTTTTTCCCTTTTTTCTTGGCTCCCTTTTCACATCTCTTGATGGGTCTCTGCCTTGTCCTAGGCACTTTTATCTTGATTAGGGCCAGAGCCCGATGTTGGGACCCATCTTCCTATTTCTTTCCCATTTCTTTTCTTTGTTTCCCTTCCTACATTTAAATCTCAAAATGAGTATAGAATGGTTCTCTATCCCCCCATTATTCAACTTACATTAAGAACCATAATTATATTATCAATCAATTATGCTAATATTATGCAAGCATAAACATTCAAGTAGTGAAGGCAAGGCATATATCCAAGGTCTCCAAGTCTACTCCGTAGATCCATTCAAGAAATTCAATCTCCTTCCTTTAATTCAATAATTTTGTCCCGTGATGGCTAGGTAGAGAGCTTCTCAAGTGGTTCAAGGAGGTTCATTCCATTTTTATTCAAGTGACATAATTCTATTCATGATCTAGAGAAGGTGATTATGGATATCATACATTGTTGAGGATATCATTGATCTTCCTACATCTCCATTCCAAGTTCACTACAAGCATCTTCATGAATTTGTGTGAGTTCTATATCTGTTTGTGAGGTTTTTAAACAAGGTGAATTAAACATTTATGTTCCTTTTCTTTTCTTATTTTCATTTACATATCAGTTTAAAGTTTAATTCCTAAATTGGGGCTTGACCAAGGAAAGCCCCCTTCCATAAACAATTTCCATTTTTATGTGTACATGAACTGGTTTCAGGATCTATGAAATTGGATTTGGGCATTTTTTGGGTTATCATAGAGATTGGAATCAAAAGTATAGGATCACAGATAGTGGGGTGTAGTCAAATCTTAACTTGTACCATAAAATTCAACTTTCCCTTGGAGGCCTCTTATTTTCACAGTCAAAATTTATAGGTGTGAGGGTCCCATATCTATAACGGTTTTAGTGACCGACATCTCTGTGACTGGAAATTATAGTTTCAAGGCATATAACCTCCTAATTCATTACAAGATGCACAAATTATTCTCTAATCTTGTATTTAATTTAAAATCTACCATTGCATCAATCATACTTAGTTACTTTTAGATTTGTACTTGCTCATTAATTAATTAGTCAGATCCATTAATTCCTTAATAGCAGAAATTGGTCTTATCCTCCTCCTTTTACATCTACATTTTTCATTTACACCCTTCATCTTGGGTTGTGATAATCAACTTGGATTCAAAGAGGCTAGGTTTTTCTATTTCCCAGCTATATACGCCCCCTATGCAGACACAAAAATGAATTTAGTGAGTGATATCTACCTTATCATTACTCACAATTTTCCCCTATATAGTTCCTATGCCTTTGATTTGAGCACTTCCTTCTCCAGTGAATCTAATTTCTCCTCCATCATATTTTTCAAATTTCACATATGCTCTTTTATTTCATGTCATATGATTTGACGCATTAGAATCTTGTATCAATGAATCTTCAACAACTTTATCATGCAACGGAATTTGTTCCCGTCTTTGTGATATAGATAAAAAAAGGATTTTTCAATAGTTTCATTAGTGTCTTCTCCCTCAGAAAAATAGTCTTCCACAGAACACAAGATATTTTTACCTCCTACCTTTGTCATTAAAATTCTTTCTAAAATCTCCTTTCTTTTGATTGCTCTTTTTATCTTCGTCTTCAGAATCATTAAGATAATCCTTGTACTTGCAATCCCTAGAAAAATGTTATATCCTTCTAAAACTAAACTATTTCAGTGGTAAATTACCTTTATATATTTCAATACCTCACTTTAATCTTCTTGAAAGGTAATCTTCTTCATCCTTTAGTATATTGCATAATTCTATCTCAACATCTTTAATAGCTCTAAAAATAGTTTCTCTTTTTTCTCTTTCAACTTCTCCAAGCTCAAATATTGAAAGTAACCCAATAATTGTATCAAACCAGTATATTGACTCAAATAATTTATTTCCCTTATTGAATATGTCATCAGTGTAAAATCATTCGATAAGGTTAATAATATCTTAAGAATATCATTCATGTGTTCAAGATGTCCACTAGTAGCTCTGATTCCATTAGCCACATCAGTAACTTTGTAGGTGTATCTCTCAACATTATCATCTTCTCTTTTTCTCAAGAATTCATAATTATACTTGAGATTCAATAGTTATGCTTGCTTTATCTTTAGATCTGCTTCATATACTAATACCATTTTGTCCTAAATTTATTTTTCACTTCTCAAGCCTTTCACTTTTTTTAAAGGGTATATCACACAAGCTACTCAAAATATTTCTCTAGCTTTCATATTTTATTCCTTTTATTTTTTTTTTATTTTTTAGTGGTCAAATATCATTCAAAAAAAGGATAAAAAGTAAATTAAATCACCTCCTAAATACCATATTGTAATGTCTCAAGATAATCTTCCAACTTAGCCTTATAGTAGGGAAAGTTAGTACGATCAAACATTGGTGCTAGAAAATATAAGTTTTATACCATCTTGGATATTCCTCAACCAATTAAACTTCTTTTGGAGGAACCTCTCTCTAATAAAAATTCATGAATATATTTTGGATGCTAAGAGGGCGGATTCAGTAAGAATAAAACTAAAAACACTAAAAAAAACTTTTTTTACCAATACAACAAATAGTGTGCAAGAAAAAACGGAACCAGTAACATAAGAATACAAAGATTTATACGTGGAAAACAAAAAATGGGAAAAAACCATAGGGAGCAATTTCCCACAAAGATGATTCAGAAAACTATATAACCTGATTACAAAATATTAAGAGCTTGCTTCTCTAGAAAACAAATCAAAGTCTCACTACCTATACAACAATGAATGTGAATAGTGAAGAAGGTTCACTTCCTTACAATACAAACAAGAGCTCACTGGTCCAGACTTGTGTACAAAGAATCATTGCCAAAGTAGAAAGATATAAAAACAACTAAATACTCATTGTCTCAAAGTACTTATTATTCTTCAAAGTAGATATTAAAGTATTCTCCTGCAAATTCAATTGATCTACACAATTATTTCTTCACAAGAAGCAACCTTACTTCTACATTTTATTCTTTGTTACTATCATCGTACTCTTCTATACTAATTATGGAACTAGTTCACACACAAAAATTTCTTCAGACCTTAAATGCATTTCGCCAAGGCACCAACTAACCTTAAATATAATATAGATCATGTAAGATTACAATAAGGTTAGCCAAACCCAAAAGGCTATAAAAAATAATTTCTTTTTTTTTTTAAGGAAAAAATGATGGCTATCAAAAACATTTGAACCAATGACCCAAATGGGTAAGTAATCGATATTAAATAAATAAGTCCGATATAGAATGAACCTATATAGATAAGATTTCAATATTACGTATAAAACCTAGACCTAAATCTGATATTTCAAAAATTAATAAATATAGCACCCGGATCTAAAACTAAAATCACAATCAATCCTAGGACAAAGATGAACACAAAACATGCTACATGTCCTGATGCTAGATCTACAATCACTATGTTAGAAACACTAAGAGCGGGGGGGGGTGAATCAATGTTTATCTATTAATTATATTTCAGCCAATTAAACATATATCAAATGTGCATCCAAAGAAACATAACACAAGAACACATAACACATGATATGATTATAGAGAACCTTGATCAAAGGAAAACTCCGGTGGGGATTAGTACCCAAAAATATTGTACTAGGTATAATGAACCTGTTAAAGTTCCTTTGCTTTGTTAGGAGTAGTCTTTACAAATTAAGTACAATGACCTGGTTAAAGGTCTGACCCTGTTAGGAGTATTTTAAAAAACCATGTTAAAGGTATATGGCTCACTGCCTAGGCTTACTACCTAATAAGATGAAGGCTACAACCCTCTGAATGTTGATATACACTATATCAAATATGAACTATTGTAATGACACTGCTGTGTGATCAGTTACGTGTATGCATAGATGCTCTTACTCCTTTAAAGAGCTATATCATCTCCTGACTTCATTATACTGCTCATCTACATCTTCCTCATACATAATAATCGATTCTTGTAACATAACATTACATTACATACTTATATGTTTACAATTGAATAGGCATGACCCAAAACAAGACCCTAGTCAGCCTTTAAACCAAAATATACAATGCTTCCAAAAAATTCAGCCTAAGCATGTTTACTACAACATTAATTACATTAATAAAAACTTATAACTAAAGGCACTTAGCCATTACATTACAAAATCATTCACGCTGATCAAAACTTTAGTCGGCTTCCATGCTCTATTTCCTGGACTGTAGGTCTACTAATCTGACTATAAATTTTCCATACTAATGTTTCATACTTTGTACATCTGGATCTAGCATGTATATACACCATAGAGTATATACCTAAGCACACATGCTCTGGTGTGATCTCTAACATGTGCTCTGACGTATTGATCTCTCAATGTGTCTGTCTGCCCTATTTTCATACTTAGTCATTTTGTCTTTCATAACAAAACTTAAGTATGAATTTGTTGCCATGATTGAAAACACAAAATAAGTCATGCTTGCTCAGGAATTCAAATTTCCAACAATCTCCCCCTTTTTCATTTATGGCAACAAAGGAATGTGGCTAAGTTACTTAAAATGACTTGATACAAAAATGACTGTATATCATAATACTTAATGATATATACATATATACTTCTCCACATATACACATTCTATACTACTCCCCCTTTGACATTAATGAAAAAGGTGTGCAAAAACTGTAAGTCTTCAAGATACTTACTCCATGTAAACTTCTGGGTACACAACTTGAAGAGATTGAATCTCTTTCTGCCAAAAGACTTTCATTACATCAACTGTCTGAAGATGCGCGCATAAAGCATATGTCAATTTCTCCATTTTCATCAGATCCATGCAAGGACCTTGATCACATGTCTATATGGTGTTATCAATCTATTTGATTTTCTCATTGAGAACTGCTAGAGATGGCGCAAGTGCATTCCTCAACTGTGTTTGCCATACCCTTATTTTGCTGATTTCTAACTTTGCTTTCTCAATTTTGTCTAACTGCCCTTGGTAGACATTGTTACATATGTTCATGTCTTTCATGGAGTTTTCAACTGATTTCCTTATGTTAACCACCATTTCTTCTACTTCTGCTATCTTTTTAGTGTGCTCAGAGGTGAGCTTCACTCTATCCATATAGTTTGCTATGACTTTCTTTCCTTTATCTGCCAATTCCTTCAATATAGCCTGCCCAATCTTTAAGGAATTCAGATCTAAGGTAAAGTTCTTTACCAATTCATTTAGTCTCTCCTTCTTGTATTCATCTTCTACAATCTTAGTAGAAGATTCTACTAAGCTGGTGAAATGTGTTTTAAAGTTTGACAAAATATTGTCCACATCATCAACTAATCGGACTTTAGCAAATTTCTTATCAGTAGGCACTAATTCATTCAAAAATGTTCACTGTTTCCAAGAAGCGAGGGTTCCTCATCACTTGTTTCTCTTTTTCCTTTTCCATGGTAAGGATGCTGATCTTGATTAGGTCTTCTTCTCCCCATGCATCCAAACTTGCTGAGTCAGGAGTTAATCTTGACAACAATGAGGTGGATGGTTGAGTGGATGGTGAGAAAATAGTATTCTGACTTGTA
>MU227964.1:356741-372039 GCA_018584345.1 Thuja plicata | reverse complement strand
TGACAACAATGAGGTGGATGGTTGAGTGGATGGTGAGAAAATAGTATTCTGACTTGTATCTACACATTCACTTTTGACATGAATTTCCTTCACTGGTGTCTCATTACCTTGAGTATATTTCTCCTTATCCAAGTCTATTGGATCAATGAGAGGAACTTCATCATATTGTAGAGATGTGTCAACTGTGTTCATTTCCTTGGTGTTTACAAATGCCTTATCAACTTTACCCATATCTTTTTTAGATGTAGTCATGGATATCTTGACATTGTCAACTACTATAGTGTCTTCTGAATCTTTAGCTATCTCAGAGGCTATTGAGATTGAGGGCACTGAATCCTATGGACTTGTCATAGGTGCAATCTGAATTACTGGAGTTATAGCCTATTTGGGAGGAGCTGGAGTAACTTTTTCTGTAGGCGCCATTGGTGGATACATGTGTCTATCCATAAATACTTGTGCAAATTCTTTTTCAGTCTCCTTTCCAACCTGCTCATACTCTTTGTTCATAATCTAAAGAGTTCTTGTCTTACTACAGATATGAGGCTTTACTAGATCTAATAGAATAGCCTTCTCATCATGTGAATAGACAGGAGAAGAGTATCCAAAGTTTCTTCTCTAATCTTCATGTCCTCTTCTATAGCATGTATTTTAATTATCTCCAACAAGTTCAATAATTGATCCGGTATCATTGTCTTAAGTTCAAGAACTAATTTCTTAAACTTGATCATATGAGATATGACCATAGAATGTATCTCAGTCTTATCAATTTCTTGATACTTGTCATACACTTTTGATAATGTATCCAATCTTCCTTCATTTACAATCATATTCTTCAAGATATTTAGACTGGGTCTAAATTCTACCTCAAGAGGAGTTTGAACATTCTTAGCTTTGCTCTGAGTGTTCCTTGAGGATGGGTGATTTGTAGGTGCTTGCTTCCTTCCTCTAGGTTTCTTTCTAGGTACAGAAGGTGGAGATGTGTCTAGCTCAATTGTGGTAGTAGGCACAGTGGTACTTTCCTCATTTTTCTTTTGCTTCTTCTTCTGAGTTTCAATAGTTTTCTCAATTTTAACTTGTGCATGAATCTGCTCAAGTTCTTTAGCAATTTTGGCTTCTTTTGCCTTATCTAAATCTTCTTGTGTGACTCCATGATTTTTCAAAATGTTGGATGTTATTCTGGATGCCTTACTTTTGTTAACAACAAGTTGTAGTTCAATATCCACTTCGTCGGTCTTTTCTTTGTAAGTGCCCCATCTAGGTTCATTACAGTATTTGGGTGCTGACAATAAGACTTGCGCATATCCTTCTAACACATGGTCTTCTACTTCATACCCTAGTGGATGAATCCACTTAGTTCTAGGATCAACAACCTCCATGCATGTACAATTTGTCTCTACCATAAAGCATATTGTATTCTTGTATTTGTCAACTATCTTCTCAGATAGTCTGAACCTATTTTGCATTTTGACCCTGAATATTTTTATATCCATATTCATTGAATCTCTTACACTATTATCTACTATGGCCTTAAGAGATATCTAAGTCATTATAGGTTTGCCTTTGTCTAGATAAAGGTCTTCAACCTTTCCAACTATATGGTAATACAAATAGATGATCAGAGATCCAAACTTGAATGTTTTTCTCCTATCATGCTTGATGATTCTGATATTGTCAATCAATTGACTGCACAAGATCTCACATAGGTTGTATTGGGTGTTACCCTTTACTATTCTGATAGTTGGAAGGACTGTTTCTATAGAGACACTATTCAACTTGCTTGCATGCTAAAACTTGTATCCAAGTATCATTGTCAAGAGTTTTATGTCATCTTCCTTGATAGGGTCAACTGTCATTCCATGCCTATCACTCTTGGACAAACAAAATTGCTCAATTTGTTTCTTGACATCCTTGCCAGTGGAAAACATAGGTCCAGTCATTGGAAGTCTAGTTAACTGATGGATTAGTTTTGTAGTGATGTGAACTGAGACATCTCCAATCCATAAAAGATCATCATGAATTCTACTTAATACAATATTTACCCATTCTAGTTCTTCAAACTCATGTGCATTTGAATACTCTAAAATAGGGTTATCTTGTAAGTGCGCAAACTCATCCTTGAATGTGAAATCTAGATTTAACATTGATGCCATATGAGAGGCTATATTATCATCTCCTAATGATTCTTTCTTACAGTAAATGTATGCGCAGATATCTTCCACGTGAACAATGTCAAGCAGGGTTTTGGAGAAATCCCCTTCCACATCATCCAGTATGGATTTGAATGGATGCTTCTTAAATGTGAACCTCTTCCTCTCTGCTACATCAAACACAACTAGGGTCACCATACTAACTTGGTGTTTTCTTGTGTATAGTTTCCATGAATTTATGAAATGGCACGATGGCTAGGGCTCTGTTTCAAACTGATTATCCATTTGCTCCAACTGCCAAACTATTATGCCTTTGTGCTTTGATGTCTTAGTGCTCCAATTCTCTTCAATTTCTATGCTCTTGAATGTAAATGTGAAAATGATCAACCATGAATTTCTTTTAATACAATCTATTGCATTTAATGCTTGCAACCATACACAGTGATATTCAAACTTTGATCCTGATGCAATTTAGATAATGTGTGAATGCATATAGCTGTAATCTGTGCTTTTAACCATGAATCCAACGAAGCATACTCTGAAGTGAGTACACCAACCGCATAGGGGTCTTGAGCTAGATAGCTCCCCCTTAGACCAAGAAGGTTTATTCAAGCAAAAGTAGAGGGTGTGTCCATTATGGATGCATCAACTACTTTGTCAACATTATTTTCCTTCTTAACTTAAACCCATATTTTGCTTGAATCTTCATTTTCTTTGACAAAATTGACTTCTCCTTTCTCTTCAAATAATAAATTTTTAGGATCCTCTTGTTTCTAAGTTTTGGATCTACAAAATCTTGTGATATGTCCAGCCTTTCCACATGTGTGACAAATGATAGGAGGTCTGATGTTCTTTCTCATCATGCTGCATTGCTTTGTTGTATGTCCATTGTAGTTGCATATCTGACATGTAATGTTCTGCAAATTTCTTGAGAGTTGATTTCTTTGATTTCTTTGATTTATATTCCTGTGATTTTGCTGAGGTTGATTTCTTTGACTTATTCTGCAATGAATAGCCCTGTGGCCAAACTTATTACAGTAGTAATAATAACCATTAAAAGGTCTTACCTCTTTGCAATCTCTTGCCAAATGCCCATGTTTATTGCATGCATAACAAGTTCTATTAAATTTTTTGATTTCTCTTTTAGGTGGTTCAGATATAACCTTTGTAGTATCTTCAATTTTCTTAGCTTCTAAAGATGCTTCAAGTGTTTTTTCTCTCTTTTGTGATGATTTGGTTTCATCTTGTGCTGTACTGAATCCAAGACCAATAGTGTTCCCTTTTTGCCTTTGCGCATTGAGCTGGGATTGAATCAAATCAGAACTTGTATGAAGTTTATCAATCTTGTCTTTTGCTTCTATTAATTTAGATTCCAACTTCTTCTTCATGTTTTCCAATTCCAAGACTTTCATGTTTGCCTACAGAAGTTCATCTTCCAATTGATTTCTTTCTTTGATCTTGTCTTCAATGGTGTTCTGGCTATCTGTAAGCTGTTCCTCCAGATCTTCAAGTTTATCCTTTAGAGATTTATTCTCTTCATTAAGCTTTTTGACCATTTTTCCTAGATCACTTGTAGAACAATCTTTCAGATCTTTTCTTAGCCTTTTAATAAGTATTTGAGAGCCATCATTTTTCAATCTTAGTTCTTCATTTTCCTTCTCAGATCTGTCAAGATCTTCAAGAGCTGCTTCAAGATTCCTTTTCAAATGTTTTGCTTAAGCTGAGTCCATGATCTCCTCAAGTGGTTAAACTTTATTTCAAAGGACCAGAGCTCTAATAGCAATTGTTAGAAACACTGAGAGTGGGGTGGTGGGGGGGGGGGTGAATCAATGTTTATCTATTAATTATATTTTAGCCAATTACACATATATCAAATGTGCATCCAAAGAAACATAACACAAGAACACATAACACATGATATGTTTATGGAGAACCTTGATCAGAGGAAAAATCCAGTGGGGATTAGTACCCACAATATTGTACTTGGTATAATGAACCTGTTAAATTTCCTTTGCTCTATTAGGATCAGTCTTTACAAATTAAGTACAATGACCTGGTTAAAGGTCTAACCCTATTAGGAGTCTTTTACAAAACCCTGTTAAAGGTATATGGCTCACTACCTAGCCTCACTACCCAATAAGATGAAGGCTACAACCCTCTGAATGTTGATATGCACTATATCAAATATGAACTATTGTAATGAAACTGTTGTCTGATCAGTTTCATGTATGCACGGATTCTCTTACTCCTTTAAAGAGCTATATCATCTTCTAACTTCCTTATACTGCTCATCTACATCTTCCTCATACAAAATAATTGACGCTTGTAACCAAAATATACCTAGTCGACCTTTAAACCAAAATATACAACGCTTACGAACAAGTTAGCCTAAGTGTGTTTAATAAAACATTAATTACATTAATAGAAACTTATAACTAAAGGCACTTAGCCATTACATTACAAAATCATTCACACTTATCAAAAATTTAGTCGGCTTCCATGCTCTATTTCCTGGACTACAGATCTACTAATCTACCTATAACTTTTCTATCCTGTTGTTCTATACTCTGCACATCTGGATCTAGCATGTATATACACCATAGAGTATATACCTAAGAACGCATGCTCTGGTGTGATCTCTAACACATGCGCTGACGTACTGATCTCTATATGTGTCTGTCTGCCCTATTTTCATACTCAGTCATTTTGTCTTTCATAACAGATCTTAAGTATGACTTTGTTGCCATGATTGACAACACCAAATAAGTCATGCTTCCTCAGGAAGTCAACTTGCCAACACACCAAAACATCAAGCAAGGATAAATCACACATGTAGAAGTAAACTGCCAACTGCAAAATGGTACCAAACCTTGACACACTATTGTGAGACCTATATTTCATATCAAAAGCCATATCAACATGATACGTTATATTTCATGTTAACATGTGATGTTAGTTTTTTTCATGCCAAATTACTAGATCAGAACAAAAACTAGAAATATTGGTAACTCAATAGAATATAGTCTCTTGAAAACCAATAACATATACTTGATAAGTAGAGAACACCATAACCAAGAACAAGTCTTGGATTAATCTAAATGATTAGCATCATAACAAAAACCCTAAAAACTATAAGAGAACCACTCCAGAAAGGCAAGTAAATGCTATAGTGAAACTATCAATTGGAATACAATACAATGTTGCAAAAGGCATTTAAACCATGCAGCATTTCAAAAATAATATTATAATATAGGAGCACTATAGAACACTATCTACACATTAACACAAGAAACATTCCTATCTTCCACTTTTCTGACATAATATAGGTAACATACATAGCTTCCACTATTCTAAGACCATATAGGATACATACATTCCTTCCACTATTCAATTATTATCTTTTACTATATAGAAGGCATAACATACTTGTCCCATCATCGTGACAAAAAAATATTTAGGGAAGGTCATCAAGCACATATGGAACATATAGAACACAATGTTTGACATCAATGATAATAGAGGATAATAAACATCCAAAAATATATACTATAGGACCAACTGAAAATAACAAAATACAAGAAGGCATATGATATATGGTACCGCAATATAAAAGGTCATTATGTTATAAAATTTCCTAAGGACCAACATAGATGCAAAGAAAACATAAATAGAAACAAACAAATGCAAAAAATATAGAAAGCAAACAAAATTGTGCCCCTAGTCAAGTTGAAAACTAAAGTTGAAGTAAGGATGATCACATCAAGAATAGATTAGGAATGAAATATCTCATTAAAATTTGTAATGGATTGCTACATTTTTTTGTATTTTTATCCAATAAATTGAGCAGTGCTCAAAGTTTTAAATCTTCTTCATATATAATATTTTAAAAAAATAACAACTTATTTTGAGTTTGTTTACAAACTTTACAGCTTCTAAAAGGTAAAAATAGTTAAAAAGAGGTAGTCTTGAAAGTATCAATGGTAGTTTTCAAAATCATTTCATCAAATTATCTCAACAAATTTGATATGAAATGGATGTAAATGGGGTAGGAATTAAACATGCACTTTAGAGATAAATCCTAATCCTATACCATTTTCATTCATTATGAGGATCAAAACTTTATTAAACTTAAAGACAATAAAAGTAGGCAAGAACTAAATAAAAGGGGTTTGGGAATAAACACCCAATTTATTGATTATGATATAAAATAATAATATGTAAAAAACATAGAATTGTTTAAAATTTAGCATAAACAAAGTGGTATAGGTCTAACAAAGAAATATAGAATATAGGTTTGAAAGGGAGAATTAGAGAAGAAACTATCACTAAAATTGAAGTTCAAAATGGTAGTAATAATTCAATTAGAACCATTTCCCTAATAGACCAAAAACTAATACCATTTGTAAATTTAGGACCAGAATATCACTTTTATGTGTCTCATGAAAAATCTCAAAAAAATGTTGGACTAAATCTATAAGTGTGGACTATGTTAGAGTACATAAGTATCCCAGTCCTTGTTCTAGATTTTGAATCTTCTAATTTATGTCCACCTTCTCTATATCTACAACACATTTCTAAGAACTTGTACACAAGAGATGAAAATTGGTCTTTGTGTTGTAGGGGATTTCCTCGGTCAATTCTCTTGAGGATTAAACCTTCTTAACAAAAATTATGTCTAGGATAATCCCCACATCTAAAGTAACAAATGTTGAATCATACTAATAGACCTTCTCCAATGAAATCTAGTTGTCTTGAATCCTTCATGAAAGGTATTTGATGCTATGAAGGAAGCACTTTTATGTCTTCACGCATGGAGGAAATGTAAGAACTTGATTAGTGATTCCATCTCCAATGGTAAACTCATTCAGTGATTATTTTTTCCTTATTCAATGGCTTATATGTGACTAGGACTCTTACTACAGAGGAGTTGAATTGATTTTGTAACATGGAAATGAGGAGGGGGAGGCCTCATGTTATAATTACTTTAAAAAACCATGTGAAAAAACTAAAGTAGGCCAACATGGATAATATTTTATATTCACCAAAATTTGATTGTTGAAAAATTAAACTTTGGTTCCTTTTTGGTTTGACATTGACACTTAGCACAATGGTCTAGAGGGACTATGACACCTATTTCCATAGTCTACTTGGTCTAGATTTCTAGGGGCTATAATAAAATAGAAAAATCATGATATATCATTGATTCAATAAAATACCTTTTATAGGGACACTATAGAAGGACAAAATTGCCAATGGTAATAACCATTTACATATACAATATTAAAAATAAAAACCTAAGATATTAATAAAAGACAACAACATTCCTCACTTATAACATTAATTATAATAAGAGTATAACATTGCAATGGTTTTGAACCCAACTCTTTGGGAGACTTTGATGAAGCACCTTCACCAATCCTCCTGCTCCTCTTGGAATCACTAAACTAATTACAGTAGTAGATCTCCTCACCAAAATTGAAACTATCTATGTAGCATGATGAAATATTGAATTGTTCCCACCTCACCTTCACAATGAGACACATTTCTTCTATAATTTTTCATCTCCTCTCACTGTGTTTAAAGCCTCTCTAGTGCTACACATGAGACATATTTCCTCTAAATGTACACATCTCCTTTCAGTGTGTCTAGCGCATCTTTAAATGTTTTGAAAATAATCTCTCCTCTACTAAAAAAATTACTAATCAAACCTATGTACATGAGACAACCTTTCCTCCAAATTTCAAAATATTCCCCAAGTGTGACTAATGTCTCCTCATTTTCCTGACAAATATTTAACCAAACCTGAATACACAATAAACTATACCCATGAGAATATTTCCCCCATTTCTCCTTAAAGGGACAAACATGATGCCAACCCCCTCTTATCTTCAAGGACAAAAATAGGGTTGTTATCAAGCAATAAATCATCCTAAAGTGAGAATCTTACTCAAGATGGTAGATATACTCCTACCTCCATTTCCTCCAACCTTTGGTATTATATATTTTTTTCTCTAAAGCACAAATATTTCATCAATTTTTGCATTGGGATGTGAGTTGTTATCATCAAAAGATTCATTTGTATGTACCGCAAAACCAAAACGTGTGTTTCACCTTGACTCATAGTTAAAGCTATATTTTCCTTCAACTTTACATAAATGAGATCTTTTTCTTGCTAAATGTAATTCATTTGCACATTTCCAATTTTCTAAAAATAGTAAAATTTTATTTATATTCTTCTTGGAATATTATATTTTTTCTTAGCAATAAAATAAATTTCCTCAATAATTAAATAACTCTTATAAACTCTAACTCCTTCATCAATACGAGAATAAATTGGAATTCATTTTGTTCAATATAAAAATAAATAATCAAAACTCGAAGGCATACTACTTAGTAAGATCACCTTGGCATTATCATTATCGACTTTGGATTTTAAACCTCTAATTTTATTAAGAAGATAATCAAATGTTCTTATATGTTGAATAATAGTGTCTCCCGCTTTCATCTGCAACCCAAATAATTTACTCTTTATGGACATTTTGGTACTTAAAGACTGGGAACCAAATAAGGTATTAGGCTTATCCCATATTTTATTTGATTTTTTCATTAGATCAATGTGATATAAATATCGATCTAATAAACCAACATTGATAAATGTCATAGACCTACAGTCTTTACCCATCTATTTTTTGGTTCACTTGCATCTTATGGTTTTATAAAAAATTAACTCACAATGCCCCACAAGAATTTATTAATTAAAAGTAATATAATTTTAATTTTCCATGAGTAAAATTCATACTCTTAATATTTAGAAATAATAGTTAATTTTTCTATTTTGAAATCCTTGTTACTCAAAAAGATCTAGACTACTTCATAGAATTATACCATGATTCTTGAAACGACCATATAAATAAATATATGGACACATGCCTCTAAAAAAATTTCTCCTCTCTATCATTCAATAAAATACACATTTGAACTTGCCAACATAATTCTACTTCACTTTTAAAATTATTTCTCTTTCTTCACATAGGCATCTACAAGCACATTTACTTGCATCATAAATTGAGTATAATGTATCTTCCTCCTATAGAGAAAGGATTATATGGTCTTTTGTGTAGTGACTCCCTTGACACCCGATCCTTGGTCTTTTTAGTTCAATGTAGCCTACTTCTAGGGGAAACACATCCATAGGTCTATGTTTATATGTACATGCTTTAAAAAACTAAACAGAGTTTAAAAAATACAAATGAACAACAAGTAGTTTCACAAGGAATGAAATTAGGGATCGATTTGATGGCTCAAATATTTGCATCTCTTCCCTCACCCTTGATTCATTATACAATTCCATTATAGTTCATTCCAACTAAAACAACCTTCAAATTCCAAAAAAAATTATGCCAACCATAGGAGCCTCCATATTTTACGTTGATCAATGTTGATAATCAACACTAATCATAGAGACATCAAGTGATTCATTCTTATTAAACATTTTTACATGATCTAATTTGCTAGGATGCATAAAACAATGAAGGAACTAATGGTCTAATGGAAGACGATTCAAAATTAAACTCAACTTTTTCTAGGATTTTTTGCAAGTTCAACTCTTCACACACTAGAATATGATATTAACCAACTCTCTATCTCATTCTACTCCTATCTTGATTGTAAATGAATAGGAATAGTTGTATTATGATACCATGTATTGAAAGAAAAGAGAAGAACATTATTAATCATTGATTCAAGATAATTCACTAATTATTAAAATATGCCAAAATTAGGTGCCCTAGTCTATTCCTAGGTTGCTAGATTAGAGGATGGAGGATCTAGATAGATACTATGCACAAAAAATCAAGCCCTATAATGTGAAATATTAGTCAAATCAAGAGACACCATATAAGGAGTACTAAAGTTTCAGTTACAAGAGTATGTAAATGAATTAGGATGCATTTAATATAACTATAACATATAAAATAATTTATGCACACTCAAGGAAGGTTTAATGAATTTATGAGAAGTAAAATAGAATCCAAATTATAAATAAAAGGATGTGTGTGTGTGTGTGTGTGTGTGTGTGTGTGTGTGTGTGTGTGTGTGTAAAAATGAAAATGAAGAAAAAGTTTTATGTTTTAATGCAGATTACCTAAGTGAGACCTCATTTTTTGTACATACCTCCACATCATCTATGATTGGTGAAAAGAAGAGCTTATCCTCAAAAAAGGATAAATGCTAAATTATAATAGAAATAGTAAATTGACAAATACTATGGTATGTATGATTGTTATCAAATTCTCTTTAATAAATTCCTTCAAGTGTTAATGCCATAACATGAGAAATATAAATTAAAAATATGGAATCATACTTCAATGTACATGTTGGTGTAGCTTGTTGCTCAATGTGTTGAATACTCAAGTCTAGTATGCTTACTTGATCATAATTGGAAACTCGTTATATGGTGTTATGGGCCTTATGAATGATAAAATATTTCTTTATATAGGGTTTGTAAGGTATTTTTGAATTTAGATTGAGAAATGGAAATATCAAATGAAAAGATTGGGATTTGATAATGAATAATGAAAGTTGACACTCATGGACATTTGAATTTGAGTCCTTTTTAGAGGGACTGAATTTCTAAGCACCCTAGTCCACTAAAAAGTAGATAGACAAAAGGGTTGACAGATTTTTATGATATAGAACATAGGACCTGGTCATGAAATTAGCATATGACGATAATTAATATTGTAGGTTTAATAATTAATGTATAAAGTAGAATAGGTGTCAAATAGGCTTCAATTGATCTAGGAAAAAGTATAATAAATTAGGGGCCCTAATAGAGTGTCAAATTGTAAGGGAGTACTAATTTCTAAACTATACTAGCATCTTCCTAATGAGATGAAAAATAAATTTATATATTGAAAGCCTCATGGAAGTCATATTGGTTTTTACATTATCTTTTCTATCTAAATAATTTTAAGTGATACTAAGATGTTTTATTAAGAAGCTTTCTGATTTAGATGTGGATTTTCTAGAAGGTATTTTGAACCCTACTAGAGTTATAGTATGAACTATGTGTTTTTTATTGAGAAAAATTTGTTCAAAATGTGTTTTTCTTTTTGTAAATTGTATTGTGGTACTACACAAGCATTTATTGCATTGGCTAGAGAGATTTCATTTCTCTTTATATTTACCTAAACTCTTAGGAGGTACTCTCATACACTATAGATTAAAAGTAGCCCCATAATTATTGTCAACTATGTCAATAATCTAAGTGCAATTGCAAGTATTTTCTTTGATAATTAGAACTACGTACCATTAAAAAATATCTAACTTCTAGAAATTACCACATTTATTCAACAATAAAGTGAATATAAGGGTTACCATTCATAGCAAAAATCACAACAACTCTTTTCTCACTCTCTTCACAACTATTCATCTTCCCTATCTCATTTTTATAATTTCTTGACTCACTCATTTATTATTCTTGTTCTTTTCTCTTTTGGATCTTCCTTGTGATACTACATTTTACATTTGTAGTTAATGGATTAGGTGAGAGTTGGTTTAGGCACTAATTATGGATGCATAATACCCCCCCTCCCTCCCTCTCCTACTTAAACTCATGATTTTCCTCTAGTAGGATTTTTATTATAATAGATAAAATCAAACCTATCATCTCCATCTTGGGTGATAACTATACACTTTGTCATATAAAAACATATTTTTCCTTTAATAGACTAGCTATTATAGTAACAAGAAATATTAATAGGTGTGTATGTATAGTGTCCATCATGTGAGACTATGAAAGCACAAATTTTTGTACAGGAGTGAGTTTATAGCTATTTTCTAAGGTCCTTGGATCTTATATTTTTATTTACATGCATTCTAGTTGTTTTGTTGAAGACTAGTTACAGAGAAGTGAGATATGATTGTGACAGAGATGGTCTCTGAGTTTTTCAGATAACTTGGATGTGAGAATGGGTCATGGTATGAGATATTAAGGCATGATAGAAGATATACATGTGAGAAAATTCTTTGTGACTCTTGGGTCATTGGATTCTTGATGACATCAAATAAGGCATGTGGAGTAGTGAAGACCTATTTAGGGCCGACCATAGAGATGTAACGTGCTTAATGATTGGCAAGCATGAATTATGGATCTTGATGCGTAACTAATGATTTGTATTTTTTATTTACTTTTGTAAGGTACTTTGTGTATCTTATTAAGTGTATATGTAATTATTTATGCATTGGGGAATTCTTAACAGGATGACCTGATTTCTTATTGTAACTTGTATAAAGGAAAGTAGTGTCTTGATGTGTAAAAGTATGGATTGGATGTATTAGATTCTGCAAGAATGTGGATGTGAGTTCTGCTAAATGTAGAGAAATGATTATGTTTGTAATGCACTTCTTGGAATCATATAGGCAAAGAAATTTTCTATTAGTCATTTCACTGTTATAAGTATACTTCTGTACTTCTCTTTAGATAGTGGATCTAGAAGGTGGGTTTAAACTTAACTTTAGGTAGAGAGCTCATCATTTCATTCAACTCCTAATAGCGTAGAGAATACTCCTTGTTGGGTATTTCCTTAAAAAATAAATTTTTACTCCATGTAATAACTAGCTCCTAACAGGGCTATAACTTCTAACATGGATACAATATTTATAGTGCACATTATTTGTGGGTGTTAATTCCCACTGGTTTTTTCCCTTACTAGTGTTTTCCTCAACAATAGATCATAGTGTTATGATTAATATAATTTGTGCATATATTATTATTATTTATGCTATTGCATGGTTAAGTTTCAAATGAAATATTTGAGATTAGTTGAAAGTGATGCAACAATAATTTACCCCCCCTCCTCTCTCAGTGTTTCTTGATCCTAACAATTGGTATTAGAGCTTGTTTCCCTTAGAGAAAAATCCTAACATCTTGATGTTGAAAAGATTTCTATAATGTAGACAATTGTTATTTTTTCATTGATGTCAAACCTTAACTGGTGAGACTATCATTGTATGTTTGAGTACCTTATCCATTGATTGATGAAGATTTGAAAAGAATGGGATAACAAGAAGACCAAGGAAATGGTTGAGTTATGAGTATACACTAGGGTACTTGATCATTTGGCACTTTGGAAAAGTGATACATTATTTATCTAGCACTGACAGTTCACTGGGAGGTCAATGATGAGCAAAGCAAAGCTAATTCCAAGCAAAGAAAAAGGTGATTCTGAGCGCCAGTGAAATGCCAAGGGAGACAGTGAAAGGATGAGCAACAGTATTTTGATCATTGATGAGATTTGAGATCTATGGCCAACATAATTGAATTTATTGGGATATGCATTATTAATTAAGATTGGTCCATATTAATTTAATGTATGGGAAACTGTTATTAGTGCATGGATTCAATGGTTAATTAATGACTGTATTGGAGAAGTAAATTAAATGTAAAGATAAAAATATCTATTGGATCTGACCTAACCTAAGATCTATGATCTTGGTTAAGTGGAAAAATATTTATCTGACCTAGATGAAGAGGTATAATATAACCTACTATGGTTATTGTTATGGTATCCAAGTGTAAGGAAAATTTGAATGCAAAGTGTTGCATGGTTTATTGACTGATTGGAAAGACCTAGCAGAGAAGCAGAGAGAGATTTCTTCATGGATTTCCAAGTAGATCTGAAGCTTGAGATGAGAATGTAGGCCACTCAGTGAATTAGCATTAGAGCTGAAACTAGATCTAGATTTTCAAAGGAAGTTGTATGTATCAGATCACACCTGCTAATTACATTCTAGCCATTGTATCAGTTCAAATCCTTTAACCAGGTTGACCTAATAGTCATTGTATAAATCCTTTGAAGAAGGTGACATTTAGATTGGAATTTTCTAAGTCCTCTAATAAAGCCAGTCCTAATAGGGTGATTAAATCCTTTAACCAGGTCACATTTGACAGTGTGTTTTGTAACCTTTAACAGGGTTGGCTCCTCACAAGGCATTACTTTAGAAGAGTAAATTTTTTGTAGCATGTTACTGGTGGTTTTTCCCATATTAGGTTTCCATATTAAATCATGGTGTCAAAATGTGTGAATGGTATTGTTGTGTTTTATGTTAAGTTTCTGCAAGCTTATTTCATTAGTACAATAAACTGCACACTTTTATTGTTTATTACTAGCGAGCAAATCTAAGTTGTTGAAGTTGATTTAAAGTTTTATATGGGCACATCTAGACCCAAGGATAATTGATTCACCCCCCTATTAGTTATTCTGAATTCATATTAACAATTGGTATTAGAGCTGTGTTCTCTTGAAAAGTTTGAAGGTACTTGGAGATAAAGATCAAGATGTATAAAAGGGATGGACCAAAGATCAACAAGGAAAACTTTCCTGCATGGAAAAGTTTGATGAAAATTCACTTGGCTGGTATTGGTGATTTTACTAAAAGACATATTGAAATAGAATATGTAGCCCCTACTGGAGTTATGAATGCTACACAACTAAGAGAGAAGAATTAACATAATCAAGCAATGATGGAACTTGCATCATCTCTGAACTATCATGAATTTGTGGACATCAAATATTGTACAAGTGCAAAGTAGATGTGGGATGCCCTTACAACCATATATGGAGGTGATACAAATGTACTAAGAGACAAATATGAAATCTTGAGAGGTAAGTTTGATGGTTTAAAAATGCAAGAAGGAGAAAATATAGTGCAATACTATGATAGGATAAAGGAAGTTGTAAATGCTATTAGAGGAGCTAAGGGAGTCATTGATGAAGATACTATCATGAGAAAGGTACTGAGAACACTTCTTCCTATTTATACTATTAGAGTATCTACAATTCAAGAACTGAGATGCACTCCTAATAACAATTTAACTCTGGAAAGTCTGGTAGGAAGACTTACTACATTTGAGATGTCAAATTTTGACATCTATACTCCACGACCTGTTGAATCTGCATTTAAGTCACAGATGGTCATCAACAAATCTAAGAAAGGAAAGAAATGTGTGGACAGTGACAATGACACCTCAGATGATGATCTAGAAGAGCTTGGGGCACTTATGGAAAGAAGACTAGCTAGAGGAAAAGGAAAATTCAAAGGTAAACTTCCTATTATTTGTTTTTCTTGTAACAAAGTTGGTCATATTG